>JAPKLY010002377.1:0-25774 GCA_026898435.1 Prunella vulgaris | reverse complement strand
TTTGGTTAGCAACGGCAAATTTCTTCCAATGTCGCATGGAGCCTCAAAAATTCTGTGACGACTGCACACTAAGAGATGCTGAAGTTTGTGCAGCTCCAGGATTTCTTTAGGTAATTCTCTCACATTGCAATTCTTGAGATCTAGTGTCTCTAAATTCACTTGATATTTAATTGACTTGGGGATGACATTAACCCTGCTTGAGCCCCTCAAGCTCAAATGCTTCAGATAATATAATTTGAAAACTTCATTTGGAATAGTTTTAAGTTGAGTTCCCCTCAACACCAACACCTTTAAAAGCCTACACCTACGTACTAGCTCCTTGATGACGTCATGTTCCATGTCTTCACAACACAACAAAACAAGAGAATGAAGACACTCAAAGTTGTTATATGCGGGCATGACTTGAGAGAAGCTGAATGATTTTTGAATTGCAAGGCGCCTTACTCTGCTGGGCCACTGCATCTCTCCTCCATTGGAAATTGTTGCAATATTGTCTTCTCCTGACTTTGAAACAATATAATCTCGTAGCACGTCGTGGATACGAAATGCTCTTGCTCTTCCATCATCACCTCTCTCCCACCTGAATTAGACTTCTGTTGAAAAGATCGTTGAGATAGTGAACTGCTACCTCTTCCATGCTAATATCTTGTTTTGACTGCACAAATCCTTCGGCCATCCGCAATCGAATGATTGTCTCCTTCTCCAGCAAGCTATCTTCCGGAAAGATGCTCAAGTACAAATAGCAATACTTGAGATAGTATGGCAAGTCATTGTAGCTCAAGGAGATGACTGGTTTCCATAGTCTCTCTAAGCTGCCACCATCTTTTAATTCATGACCAAGACTCCGTTCAAACATTTCCCATTCTTCAGCGCGGTTGTCCTTTGTAGCCAAAAGGCCACCAATTACAGAAATTGCTAGTGGTAAACCCTGGCATTTTCTTAATATCTTTTCAGCATATTCTCTTATATAATTAGGACATGCATCTCTGGGAATTGCCTTTCTGCGGAACAACTCCCATGATTCATTTTCTGGTAATGGCTTCAACTCATGCACATGGTTTGTCTCGCTACAAGCATCATTAGCTATGCTGTGAGAACGTGTGGTAATGACAACACAACCATGGGTACCTTTTTTTGGAAGTGCAGGCCTTATAGCATTCCATTTAGATATATCCCAAACATCATCCACAACAATTATGTAATTCTTTTCCTTGAGAAATTTAAAAATAAATTCTCTCATGTCACCATCATTCATCCCTTCCAGCTCCTGAGGCGGTGATTCCTTAGTTTCAGTAACCAGCTTCTGAATAAGGTTTGCCAACATATTCTTGGTATCATTATACTCCGAGGCAATGATCCAAACATGATGAATAAATTGTGTCCTGACCGATTCTTCATCATAAACCTTTTTAACCAAGGTTGTTTTACCAAGTCCTCCCATTCCCACCACTGAAATCACTTCAAGTCCATCATCCATCGAACGGATCCACTCAATAAGTTGTTTCTTTGGCTCTTTGATTCCCACAACTTCATCATCATCTAAGAATAAGGCATCGTCTCGACCATCATAGCGAGAACGGCAAAGCTAGATCCTTGATCCATATTAGCATACAAATCTCTATATCTCTGCTGACTTGCAGAGACATTTTGTAATCTTTACTTGATACCTTGGATTTCAGTAGCAATCTGGCATCGGGATTTCAAATTCTTAATTGAAGAACATGCTTTCTTGAATCGATTAGCACTAGGACGTGGTCCAAATCGGAGCATGTATTTGTCAAGAACATCCTCAACATCGTAAGCAATTTCTCGTAGCTGTCTAATCCATTCTTTTTGGTTGGGATTACTTTCGTCAACAACTCTTAGAAATTCGTTCATCTGCCCCATTTCATCTCGGATGAACTGGATTTCTTGTTCGAGCCCTCCAAGTAGTTGTCTCTCCTCACGGAGAAATGTCGACAGCTGGTCCAAAAGAAATGATACAGCGCTCTCTGCCATGATCCCCTGCTCCAAATATTGTAATTAAATCAAGAAAATTGGCACTTGATCATGCTATATGCACGTAACCACACACACACACACATACACACACACACACATATATATATATATATATATAAACATAATAGTGGCTTTCTTTACAAGTTCCTTGCAAAATACATATAATATAATAATAAAATATTAATATTGTACTACATTTATTAGTCCATAACATAATATTCCACCATTTGCATATGTTTCACATCTCGATGAGGGTGGGCTTCCGTCCGTGCGCCATCTCCTGTAAAAAAAACAATTAAATTAAGTAAAATTAATAAATTTAAATGTGAGTAAATTAAAAAATGAGATACTTACAAAAGTGAGACCATGTTCGTAAATGGTCCGAGAGTCTGCTCGATGCCTGGCTACGCCTTGCCCGCTGGGGTCGCTCATCCTATTTCTTCTGGCCGTCTCGGCCCTTGCAACACTCTTTGGATCTAGCCAATAATTGACTAGTCCCTCCCAGATATTGCGGCCCTCTTCGTCTGTCCCCATATTCTGAATGATCCCGTCTGTGTGCCACTTGCTCTTGATCTCGAAGACCAAGTCTTTCATGCGCTACTATGCTTTTTCGTTGAATAGAGCATGCACCTCATTTTCGTGTCGCGGTTCCCAAACGCAAAGCTTCTGCAATAAAATTCATAACAAACATATAAATTAAATTCAATAATAATTTAAATATTAAATAAAATCAATATTATTTATATATATACCTACTAATTCTAGTTACGTCTTTGCCATACATTTTTCTTACCAAACATGGCATCCCCTATTGCTCTTTTCTTAATTGTACGCCTCTTTCATGTCGTAACTGCATGCCCAAACGTCTAATCTCATTAATCCACTGTTTTCAGAACCGAACCGAACGGGCCGGTTCAACAGGTTGAACCGGGAACCGGTCCGGTTAGACCTAAAAAATCATTTTTACTGTTGAACTGGTCAAACCGCTCAAAACCGGACAGAACCGGTTAAACCGACTATTTTTTTTAAAAAAATATTAATATTTATGTTTTTACATATTTTTATTTGTCTTAATCCTAATCAAACTAAAACCCAAAAACTTATTTTCAACAAAAAAAAATCTTAACCGCTGAAAAACTAAGAAAAAATTAAAGAAAACCTATTTTGATTGAGTTATTTTGTCTATTTTATATTTTGTTGTTATTTTACGACTCTATTGTATTTATTTTATTTTATAAGTGAATATTTATTTTATTTAACGTATAAAATATTAAAAAAATAGGTATAAATTATTTTAACGGTTGAACCGACGATCCAACCGGTTGGACCGATTGAACCATGAACCGGTGCATTATTCGGTTCGATCACAGGTCCGATTATAAAAACACTGCATTAATCAAATTTCTCTCTTTTTCTCTCTCTAAATTTTCTCTCCCCCTCTCTCTCAAATCAATTTTAAAATTGGGGAGAAAAATCACTGATAATCTCATTTATATAAAAAAACAAAACTGCTTGAGTGCAGAGGAGGTGTCGTTTGAAGCAACTCCTGTGACGATTGGCGTGGTGCAAATTTTTGAGAGAGAAGACAAGTTGAAGAAATCGATTGAGCCCTAAATCGATTTAGCCTTATTCTTTTCTGGCGAAGATAGGGGGCGGCTGTGCATGTGGGTTTTCATCGCCGACCAGAAATCGATTGAGCCCTAAATGACGGAGCTGTGGGCTTTCCGGTGGCTTCGAATAGGGCTTTCCGGTTAGTGGTTTCGCCGGCGAGAGCAGGACAGTTTCCGGTGAGGCTGTGGACTTTCAAAAATTATGATTCAAATTTTTTTTGAAGAAATCGATTCAGCCCTAAATCGATTTAGCCTTATTCTTTTCCGGCGAAGGTAGGGGGCGGCTGTGCAGGTGGGTCCCATGAAATCGCCGACCAGAGCCCTAAATGACGGAGCTGTGGGCTTTCCGGTGGCTTCGAACAGGGCTGATGACGGAGGAAGGTTTCCGGCTGGTGGCGACAGCTATGTGAGTGGAAAGTTGTTGCAGGGGTGCGATTCCGGTGCGATGGAATGGGCTTCGACGACAGAGAATCGGCGGATATCCGGTGTGTTTTGCGTGTTTTAATCAGAGTTAATTCGTTTTCTTGATGTGATTTTTAGGTTTCTAGAGGTGTACCCAGAAGGGAAGGTGCCAGTGATAAAATTTGATGACAAATGGATTGGTGATTCTGATGTGATTGTGGGTATTATTGAAGAGAAATACCCCACACCTTCCCTGTCTTATCCTCCTGAAGATTTGAGTGGATTTTATAATGTGTAGATCGAAAATTATAGCTCAAGTTTAGTACAATAAGAATATCTATAGTACATATCTTAAGTACATACGCAAATTCAATAGTACAATAAATAATTCAATAATATACATGTGTTTCGCCGAAAAAGAGCCTGACCAGAAATTTGGCCGTCCGAAAAATTAAAAAAAAATCACAATAATAACTATGGTACAATAATTAGTTCAATGGTACATATGCACATTGTACACATCCATCATTCGTAGTACACATATATGTACTATAGTACAATATTATACTCAATGGTACACAATGTAAAAAAACCTATCTTATCACATGTTAAAAAACCTATCTCATCCTAATGAATCTTCCTCTTCTCCGTGAACCCCCCTTCCGCTGCTACAGTATAAACTTTTCCTCTTGAATTTTGATGGAACCGCTCAAATGAAAGCCGGCCTTTTCCCTTCTATTGCTAAAATTTCTACTTTAAGTCACATAAACATCAGCTCAGGCTACTTTTTGTACAGTATACTACTTTTTGTTCTTACACAAATGTAAGCCTACACATTCCTGATCTATGTTTTGCAAACCAGGCATTAAATGAACTAGCTGAGTTTGCAAGGCTATAGTTTTGGCCCTTGTTGTATGTATTAAAGATAGGAGGCCTTACTTGTGATTACATTAAGAAAAAATGGCCCTATTAGTAAGCGGCCCTATATATTTTTAATGGGATATGCATTCCATATTATATATTATGTAATTAATGATGTATTTATATATAGTATAATATATTTTAGTTAATTGGTTTTTTGCAAAGGTTTTACCGATCGAATCAATAAACGTATGATCCAATTCATTTCTGGTTCAACAACCTGTCCGATTTTAGAAACATTACTGATGATTTGACAAAAAATAGTTTAAAATGTGTAGTTCATTGATAAATTTTGATAATAAGTGAAATTTAGTGTTCAAAAGTGAAAGTGAGGTAAAATTTAGTGTCAAAAATTGATATTTAGTCAGCATTTGAATTCTGATAGGCTGTGAATGATGAACAAAGGAAGAATATTGAAAGGAATGACTTCCTTAGACCATCGTAATCAACTTTGTGAAGGATGTCTTTTTGGCAAACAAGCAAGAAAGAGTTTTCCGAAGGAGTCTTTGACGAGGGCTCACCCATTATAGTTGTTACCGCCTCCAATCTATGTATCTTTGCACTAATCCTGCAGACACAAGGTATGATAATCGGCTTTTTTGAGTCTTGATTCTAATTTTGTTTAGATATGCCATTTGCAATTATTTTGATGTGTATGTGTGCAGGTGCTTGTTGTTTGTGTTTTTGTAATCATAATTTATCTAAAACAACAGCGAAAATAATGATTATAAATAAGACATGACATAAAATTTTCACTAGAAATGTTATAGGACTTATCTTAAATTAAATAAAATTCCATACACTCAAAATAAAACATCAATTCAAACTAAATCATAAAATCATTTAATGCAAATTAAATAAAAATAAATTCAATCTAAAGACTAAAAAGATGAAATAAGAAGATTTTATTGCAAGCAATCCACCATGCCTCCACTGCGCATTCCACCTTATTCTTAATCTGCAAAATGTTAGGTTGATTGGGGTGAGCAAACAACCAGCTCAGTGGGGTCCCATTTGTCACAGTAAAATATAAAATGCAAATGAAACTATTAACTCACGAACATGCATACATATCATAAGCTTGTTGGCGAGGCCAACCATAATAACATAAGCTTGTTGGATGAACCAAGCGTAGTAGCATAGGCTTGTTGGATGAACCAACCGTAGGCTTGTTGGATAAACCAACCATAATAAGTTGTAAGATGCAGCAAGTAACAATACCGTCACATAAAACATTTAAAAGTGACAAACTAACCAATCTTAAATTAATAATAACACCCCACCTCAAAACCTGGAAATTTGTAAATACAAGAATTGTCTTAATACATATGATCCACGTCACAGATTTTTGCAAAAGGGAGGTTTGAGCCGACTTTTGATTTTTAGGGTTTGAAACATTTGAGAGAAAAAGAGAGAATAAAAACTGGTTGAAAAATAACTATGAAGGAGTTAAAAGAATTGCATATTTTTAGGGATTTTATAGGCTAGAAAAGTGATTATACATGTTGATAAAAGATGAGGACAACAAATAAAATCTAAACCTTTAACTCATTAACGTTACAACTTTTAATCCATCATATCGTAATTACCTTTTCTTCTAACATAAAATATGTTTTATAATAATCACCCATAAATTCCAATAAACATTCTTTCTTAACTCACGAAGATGATACCACACATGTACTATGCAACTTTAATTAAAATATCTCATCACATAAATATATTTGCTAAAAAACCTCAATGTAGTTCCACATGTTAGACATATAATTAAAAAGCTTTATAAATAGAGATACCAGTATTCTAAAAAATGGCCTAGTCGGCCAACTAGTCGCTAGTCAGCCGACGACGACTCGATAAACCCCAAATCGGCAAGGAAAAACGTTCGGGTCTTTAGTCGGCGCCTAGACGCCGACTAGTCGGCGTCTAGGCGACTTACACGTCCAGAATTAGGCACGACAGATTGCATCAAGAGGTGGTTGTGTGATGAATTGCAGCGAACGGATTTCTGGCGATAGGTGGCTTGAAAGCTTCAATTGTCTTCTCCGGCGTCAATTGGTGAAACCCTAATAAAATATAATCAGATTCAATTATACCATCAATTGACAGCGTGGCGTGCCCGTGGAAGAATAAAATATAATCAGATTCAATTATACCTTCAATTGACAAGAATAATATGATAATTTCATAATGTCATTCATATAATTACACATTATTATGTTTTTTTACGTAGTGGTCATTGGATTCTTACGATTATTGCCCCACACAAAGGAGAAGTTTGTTTCATTGATCCTCTTTATAACAAGGTTGATCCTGAATGGAAAAAGATTGTGGACATGTAAGTATATTCTTTTCCATATTCAATGAGCTAGTTTTGAATTTTATGTTAAATGGTAATTTTGTTATTTTTTTTTTGTTAATTTATAATTGTAGGGCCTTAGCAATCTTTAATGCGAATGTCACGAGTAAGAGGCTGAAGAAAAATAATGCATGGAATAAAGTCAAGGTACAACTTTATTTTAAATCTATTTTGTATTCTCACAAAAATATGAATTAGTGGTTAAATGATTTTTTTGCTAACCTAAGCACCCAAACAACCTGATGGAGTGCAATGTGGTTATTTTGTACTACGCTACATGAAAGATATAATCGAGTTTGATGGAGTTGTGGAAACGGGTTCGATGGAATCAGTGGTAAGCATCCCATATTGTGTCTTAGATGGTGTCTTTGAATTGAACAAGGGTAAAATTGAAAGTATGAAGAGAGTATAATATTCTGTTTATTGTGAGCTTATAGTAATTATATTTGTCAAGTGACTTCTCTTATTTTAATTCATTGTTTGTACTTTCACAGTTCTCAAACAAGGACTATTCTGGAAAAGAAATCGATGATGTGCGGGAGGAGTGGGCTGAATGCATTACAAATTACTTGGATTGATCAGCAGTACTAGGAGTGGGAAAAAAATGGGAAGCTGAAGATTGTTGCTTATTATTGTTGATTTGGAACATATCTAGGAATTACATTATACTTTTGTGAGTTATTTCAAACAATTAACGTATGAACTAATTTGTAAGGATATCTATGATTTTGGCATTTTGTATGGTTTTATGAAATTACATTATTGTTAGTTTGAATGCATTAATTAAGGAAAAATATATATTAATATAGCAAAAAAAGACAACAGCTCAAAAATAGTTTTGACAACGGGTACAAACCGTGGATGTAGAGTAAAGACAACAGGGACATAATTATAAGGCAACGGGGATATAAGTATAAGACAACGGTGAAAATCCGTGGTCTTAAGTTATTAATACAACGGTTCTCTAAGTTTATAACAACGGTCTAGAACCGTTGTCTTAACTAGTTTTTAACAACAGTTTTTAAAACTTATAACAACGGTTAAAACCCGATGTCTAAAGGAGTTATAACAACGGCTTTTGATTCTACAACAACGGACCTAAACTATTTTCTATGAACTTCAACAACGGGTTTTATAACTTATAACAACGGTTAAACACCGTTGTCTAAGGGAGTTATAACAACGGTTTTTCATTCTACAACAACGAACCTAAACCATTTTCTTTGAACTTCAACAACGGTTATCAACACTTATAACAACGGTTGAACACCGTTGTCTAAAGTAGTTATAACAACGACTCTTCATTTTACAACAACGGACCTAAACCATTTTCTTTGAATTTCAACAACGGGTTTCATAACTTATAACAACGGTTCCAAACCGTTGTCTAAAGTAGTTATAACAACGGCTCTTCATTCTATAACAACAGACCTAAACCATTTTCTTTGAACTTCAACAACGGTTATTAATAGGTAAGACAACGGTGGTCTTACGGTTAATCACCGTTGTCTTAAACTGTTATGACAATGGTTTTTCCCCGTTGTCAAATGTCTATAGCTACGACAACAAGTCGATCAACAACGGGGAAAAACACCCTACGACAACGGGTAAAAACCGTTGTCTTAGCCTGTTTCTGGCATAGTGCGGGTGCGTCGAGTGTGGCAGCGCGGAGGCGAGACTGCGACTTTGTCTGATGTAGCGCACAGGCGTGGGCGGGGCCGGCATGGGAGGAGCCGGCGGTTGAGGTGGAGGAGGCAGCCGCTGAAAATCCGTGGTAATGACCGAGGAAGAGAACAAGAGTAGATGGTACAATGTGGATAAGTGGGTTTCTGAAATTTTAGGTTTAGATATAGGTCTCATGGGCTTTTGGCCCAACTTTCCCATTTATAATTTTATTAATTAAAAAAAATATTAAAAAAAAAGTTTATTATTATTTTATACATAATATATTATTAATTTATTAAATAATTAATTATATTTACCGTTTAGGAGTTTCCGACTAGTCCCTCTAGTCGCTAGACCCTAGTGGTCCGACCGACTAGCGACTAGCGACTAGCGACTTTTAGAACATTGAGAGATACTATAAATATATGTATATAATATAATATCTCTTTAAACAAATAATCAAACAAGGAAGTTTTATGTAGTATTAACAATAAACACAAATAATAATTACAATAACTATAATAATAATAATAATAATAATTATTATTATAATAATTATAATAACAATCATAGTTATACTAATAATAATATGGTGTTTGAAATTTTCGAGGTGTTACATAACTGAATATCTTCAGAAGATTGATCCAAAATCTGATGGCCCAAAAAGAGATTGGGATGATAAATGTACAAATATCTTATACCAGGTGATCAGTTACTTCTATGATTTTATATATAATAATTTTCTATTTTAAATTTCAACTTAGGAACAATTGCAGCTAGACATGTCTAGAGTAAAATATTGACATTTAATAGGAAGTATTTATTAAAGAGTGTTGTGGATGATTAAAAATTCATTAAAATTTTTAGGAGATTGATTACACCAAAAAAAGCTGCATATGCTGATCTATTTGCATCAAATTTGTTGGTCCCTTAAGTGGTCAAGGTCCAGAGGAGGGGGGTTGAATAGATCTTGAAATCAAAAAGAAGTTTTCAAACTTTTCAAAAAGGAAGTCTAAGAACCTTACAATAGCCATTTTTAAGTTTAAAAACAAGAAGTCTACAAGAGGTTTTGGACCACAAAGGTTATAGCTGCATAATTATAAAACTTGCAAAAATACAAAATCTACTTGTAGACAAAATATCAGAGGGGTTCTCACACTTAAAAGTGTATTGAGAAACCTCTAATGTGCACTGGAAATAAGTGTAAGTGTTAATGAAAATCAATATGAACAAACTTAACGGCTGAGTGACTTAAAGAAGTCTACAGCTGTAGAGTTCAGTTCCTTTGTGAAAAGCACAAAGTTTTTATGCACGAATTTAAAAAGGAATGATGAATGTAACAATAAAGTAAATATGCAGTGCAGAAATTAAATAAACAACAGAAAATAAATAAAATAAGAAAAGAGCAGGATTTATAGTGGTTCAGATTCTATGAATAAGACCTCCTACATCCACTGTTACACCACTCAAGTGCCAAATTCACTAAGAACAGATCACAAAGATCAATACAAGTATTTCCCCCTCAGAACTAGATTCACTCAGATTTCTATTCTAAGTAAGAAAACACTATCCTATTCACTCAGAATAAAACAACTCACAAAGAGTTAAAAATCTCACAAAGAGATATATACACAAAGTAGAAAATAAAGTATAAGTGAGGAAACAACAAAAAATGTGATTTTTTCTAAGAAAATCCTAATCAACTATCCTATGAATCACAAAGAATAAAGAAAATAAGCTCTCTCTCAAATTTGTTAGTTGTAAACTTGCTTAGGTTGAATGCTTGAATGCTCAGGTTGTTGTTATTGCTTCTTCTGAGAACTTCCTCTATTTATAGATGAAGAGGTGTGTCTTATCCGTTGGAGAATTCAAATTTGAATTCTGGATAAGGTTCCTCTTACTCTCTATAGCCTTGCATGTGTGAAGTGGTCCTCATCCTTCACACATAATAGTATTGGTTGTACTATTTGTCTTCATTCACAAAATTCTGGTTGACTTTGATTTATTCTTCATTAAACTTCAGGATTCTTTGATATAAACTCCTCTTAAGTACTCTATAGTGAGTGCATAAATGCTTCACTAATTTGAGCTTAAGTGTCTTGATAATCTTCATTATATCTTGATCTTGTACTTCAATCTTCAAACGATTATATCAGCTGTAGGGTCTTGAACTTTACAGCTGCAAGTTACCTGATATTTAGAAACTAGCTGTAGGAATAACATTACAGCTGCAAGGTCATGTTTGGCTGTAGACTGATCAAATATACAGCTGCAAACTTTCCTTTTACAACTATAACTTTCTTAGCCAATTTTCTTTTAACAAAGTATTAGATACAATTCAATAAGAATACGTGTTCTGCACACATCAAAATCTAAATAAGGTACTTAACAAAACTTCAAAAAGCTGGATTAATGTTAAAGACCCTTCAATATAGATACTTATCCTCTATCAATCCTAATAAGTTTTTAGAAAGAATCTTTAGGGATACATGTGAAGTTTGGATCAGAGAGAAAAAAGAGAGAAAAAAGAAAGGGAGAAAACTTCTGTGTATTTGTGTTCTTTTTTCCCTTTTGTTATTGGTATTTTGGTGTTTATTTTTTGGTTATTGATTGATGTCTAGGACTTTTATATACAATATATCCCTTTATTCAACTATAAGTTTCTAACTTCTTTTTTATGTCCCACAATAAGTTTCTCATTTCATAAAAAGTAAAAACAATACTCCATATATTATTAAATGAATATCATTTTAAACAATCATCTTTTACTTTAACAATCTTATTGCTTTTCACAATTTTCCATTATTTTATACAAAAATTAACATGTGATCCACTATATAATAATGTATAAATACACTTTCATAAATAAAGAAAACACCACCACCTCCTCAAGATAAGGGAAAACAAGGCATTCCACTCTAATTCCCACAAAGGTTCAAGAAGCAAAGCTTAGATGCAAAATTTGTCAAATTTTTGGAGATATTAAAAAAGATTCACATCAACATTCTATTTGTGGAAGCTTTGGAACAAATGCCTCACTATGCAAAATTCTTGAAAGACATCATGTCTAACAAAAGGAGGATAACGAGTTATGAGACCGTGAATCTCAAGGACCCCGGCTCATTCACACTTCCATTCTTCCATGTGATCTCGGAGCGAGTATCAACCTCATGCCTCTTTCCATCTTCAAAAGACTAGGCTTGGGAGAGTTGAAGCCTACCAATATCAACCTCCAATTAGCGGATCGATCCATAACTTACCCTAGAGGGGTGATTGAAGACGTGCTAGTGAAAGTTGATAAGTTCATCATTCCGGTGGACTTTGTGGTTTTTGATATGGAAGAAGACAAGTCAATTCCCTTGATTTTGGAAGACCATTCTTGGCCACCGGTGGAGATGGTCAATGTGAGAAATGGAGAGCTTTAGCTCAATATCAATTGTGAGAAAGCATCTTTCAATATCTATAGAGCTTTAAAATTTCATGATGATGAGGAGGAGCATGAGTATCCCAAGATGCATGGATGGCAATCGGACAACCAAGAAAGAGCAAATTGAGAAGAATGTCAAAGTTGAAGAGGACTTCAAGATCGAGTAAGAGAAGAAATCATCCAAGCTTGAGACTAAGGGCTTAGAGATAAGCAAGAGAACCAAGTTTGGGGGAGTTTTTAAGAAAAACACCCTCAAATCAAGTGAAGTGTCCTATTCAAGTGAAGAAGTGGACAAGACATCAAAATCTTTTGATAAGGTTGAAGCATTGGATGGAGTGCTTAATGGTTGCTTCCATTGATTCAAGAAAGGAGAAGGATACAAGAAGTATCAAAGCAAAGAGAAAAGTGGTGTTTACTTGAAAATTCAACTTAAAGGGAGTTCGCCCGGCATAGGACGTTAAAAATAGCGCTACTTGGGAGGCAACCGAAGATTTTACTTGCTTTCATTTATTGTTTTCTAGTTAATTTTTGTTGATATCTTAGTTCTCTTGTAGGTTGTTGGTAGAACTTTTTGGAGCTCAAAATAATTTTTGGGATGACAAAAGAAGAAGAATCAGAATGATCGAGAAAGAGTGTGAAGTGCTAATTTTGATGAAGATGCTTGGATGTGCAAGGAGAACGGTAGCCCCAAACTTAAAATTGTCGCCTATGGCAACATTCTAAGTTTGGGGGGGGGGGTTTATTTTTTTAGAATATTGATGGTGTTTGGTATTGTTGGCTTGTGGTGTGCTTCATTCTATTCGCTATCACATTTTTGCACCGGCACACACACCCGTAGTGCTATTATTTTGCATTGTGATGAGAGTATGATTGATTTTGTGGTTGGGTTGACCTTGAGAAAATTTTATTCTTGAATGTTGATTGGATAATTTGATGAGTTGATGAGATAATTGATTGCATGATTAGAATTAGGGTGGATTTTTGTGAAGGATGTTGAACTTAATACTTGAGAAATGCTTGATTTGTGACAAATTTGAAAGCCGGCGGTGAGCTTTGAGCCTTTAATGCTAGACTTTCATTTTTTAAGTCTAATGTGTTTTTCTTGCTTGAGTGTGAAGTCATTTGTGTCATAATTCTTAGAACTTGTTTAGGTTCTTGTTGAGACTACTAAATGTGCATGAGCTTTGAAAAATGATTTGAGGCAATTTTTCTTGTTTGCAGGCTACTTAGACAAATTATACCCTCTCCCTTTTATATAAATTCCTTGATAGCCACTTTGACCCTTTAAGCCTTATTCTTTGTGAGCTTGAATGAAAATTAACCATTTTCTTTTTAGCCTTTGTCCTTAATTGAATCAATTTCTTGAGTTGTTTGAAGAAAGAGAGGAAAGATGGTTATAATTGTGGAAAGGAAATGAAATAGATGACATAAATGTGGAAGGTGGGTGTATTTTGAGTGTTGAATAGAAAGAAAGAGCATGCAAAAGACAAAAAAAAAAAAAAAAGGGAATTGATTGTGTGAAAAGTGAAAAAAGAAAGAAAAAAAAATTGAGGTTTGAAAATTGAAACACAATGTGTTAGAAAAAAAAGGTGAA
This sequence comes from Prunella vulgaris, assembly GCA_026898435.1. Taxonomy (NCBI): domain Eukaryota; kingdom Viridiplantae; phylum Streptophyta; class Magnoliopsida; order Lamiales; family Lamiaceae; genus Prunella; species Prunella vulgaris. The sequence continues at coordinate 11,798 of JAPKLY010002377.1, read as the reverse complement.
GAAGCTTGCAAAAAGCTTACTTGAGATATGAAATGAGTAAATGGTGATTTGATAGTGTGCATTAACTCAAGAAATTTGATCCTATTTGAGTCACTAATCCATATTTATCCCACCTTTATCAAAGAACCTCATTACATCCCTTAAAAGTCCTTGATAATTTCTTGCTCATTTGCATTAATTGTAGTGAAGATTGAGATAATTTGCAAGCTTATGGTGAGTTATGTGCACAATGACTTGAGGGTATACACGTCCCATTTTCTTTGAGAGTTTGAGAGATACAAAACCTTGGAGAGGGTCACAAATTTGTGCATATTATCTTGATTTGGTTTGGTTAATTCACTTTATCTTGGTCCTAATTTGCATATTGAATTATCTTTGACACTTTGAAATTTTGAAAATTGGCATGATGAATTGAAATTCCTCTTGTGTACATTTGAAAATTTTTTAAATCATTAATTTCACCCTCATGTTTTCTTTTCTCGTTGTTTAGGGACAAACAACACTTTAAGTTTGGGGGGTTTGATTCGGATAAAAATTTCATGAATTTAGTGTACTTTTATTGTAAATTTCAATTGTGATTTTATGTTTTTATCACTTGATTTGATCAATTGTGCTTGAAATGAAAAAAGTTGTATTTTGTATAATTTTTGCAGGAAATTAATAGATTTTTGTGGCACGAATGCATCTCGAATATTTTGTGAAGACAATTGAAAAAGAACTAAAATTGGAAAAGAAATGGGCTCACTAATTATTATAATTAGTGGCCCATTAATCTAATTGAAATGAGACGCCCATTTAAATTAATTTGAGAGTGTCATCTGATGGTTGAAATTGAGCATTGTTAGATAATTAATTTGTTATATTTATAATTAATGTTTTACAGTTTCTCAACACACTGTGATGGTATTATATATACCACGGGTAAATATCACGTTTGGTCCCATGAGAATTTTTACTTAACGGATCTGGTCCCACGTTTTTTTTGGTCCTTTTTTTAACATATTTAGTCCCGCTCAATAAAAAATATTGCACATATGGTCTCATGAGAATTTGTATTAAACAGATTTGGTCCCACATTAATCCATTACTTTTAATGAAAAAAATCTTTTGGGACCATTCATGTTAAAAAAAAGGACCAAATTCATGAGCACAAATTCTTATGAGACCCTATATACCACATATCATTTGTCGATGAGTAATTTTAATAACTCATTTTTTCTTTGTAAACAATAACATTCTCTTTCTTCTTCACGAGTTCCAAATAGAAACCCAATTGCTCTCAAGATGGTATCAGATGGTGATTTCATTCTCATTGAATTCACCTCGCTAAGCCATTAATCGATCTCCTTAGATCAATTTCCGCCGATTTCCTCAGATCAATTTCCGCTGCCGTTCACTTGTGTCTATCAACTTTCCTCAGATTTCACTCAGATTTCGATCGATTTCACTCAGATTTCACTCGAGCACTGTACACATACGCTCGGACGAGCGATACTTTTGCTTACATTGAGCATATGAAAAACGTTTTTAGTAATTGTTGAGACATGATTGTTGAGACATGATTGTTGTTGGCTAGAATAATTTTGGTTCTAGGGCTATGTAAATATTTAAATTGAAGTTTATGGTTTAATATTTTGTTTAAGTGGTGTTTGTGGGCTACTTTTATTAGTATGCTTAATATTAATTGCAAGCATGTTATTATTGATCATGATAATGTGTTTATCTATGTTAGTGAGATAAGATTGAAGAATTTATTTCATTAATCAAACCTAAGCATGCTACCTAAGTGATTATTAGTTTGAGAAAATGATTAATCATTATGAGGGATTAATTTGGTCTTTTGTGCTATTGTGGATTGTGTACTATTTGTTAGGTAGAAATAAATGCTTATATTACATTTTATTTGAATTGATTGGATTGAAAAATTGATTAATTCTACTTTAGTGACCAACCCTATAAAGATGAACACAATCACTTGAATGAGTTATTAGCCATAGATGAATATTTAGATATTGCATATGCCTTATGACCTATTTTCTCTAATTGATTGTTAGTTGTTTATTTTTGTGAGTTAGTTTGCATTAAACTTGATTGATCATTTTAGTGGTTACTATTTCTTTTAATTATTAATTGTGACTGTTGATAAAAGGATCTAAGCTTGAAGATTAGATAATAACCAAAGTATAAACAAGCAAGAATGTATAAGCTGCTCGCCTACATGCTCGCCAGGATGCTCGCCCACATGCTCGCCCGAGCCTAGAGGTGTCAAAGCAACAAGCCTACATGGCCATTCCCCAGTTGCTCGCACCAATGCTCGCTGTGCTGCTCGCCATGTTGGTCGCCCGAGGCTCTGAGTAAGACAAAGCAATGAGCTTATGAAGCCAGGACTAGGTTGCTCGCCTTGGTGCTCGCTCCCTTGCTCGCTGCACTGCTCGCCCTCTTGCTTGTTCCTCCTTCAAAGGAAAGAAGGTTCAAGATGTCCAAGGAACCTGCATGAAAGGTTCGAATCATAAGGCTGAAGTTAGTGGAGCAAAACTTTAAGGGGGTGACAAGTGGAGGACACTTGTCACCCCCAGAAGCCATGTGGCTTAGAAAAGTGCCACCTCACTAAATAGAGGGTATAAATACTTGTAATAAACCCATTTGTAAGGATCTGATTTCCAAAATACAAGAGATATATTACACAATTTCTCTCTCTACATTTCAACTACTAAATCATATTATAAATCCAATTAATATCTTTTGATTATTGTTTGAGTGATTTCATAAGTATAATTAGCCACATAAATCCTATAGTTATATAAATTGCTCAACAATTTGGCGCTAGAGGGAGGGCTGACGAACCTCCGTCAATTGAAGAATTCGATACTTATTCTTCATTATTTCTCAAGAACACCAAGAACGCCCTTCGAAGTTCGGTAAATGTTTTGAGGAATATCTTCCATTGTGAGTGTTTTCAAGAATTTGTTGTCTTCGAAAACACGAGCTAGAAAAGATTTCTTTAAAAACTCATTTACTATACTCAATTGTCACCAGAAACAATGACGAGACATACGTACGAAGCCTCCCACGATGAATCCCACACCACCTCGACAAGTCGAAGGTGGAGAGGACGGGGACCATCCGGACACTGTCGAACTGAACAAGCTCGTGTCCCGATGTTATCGGCGGCTCCAGTCGGTCAACAGTTTGAAACTACCATTGAATCAATGGTTAGAACACCCGAGGACATCGAGAGAGCGATGACCACCCTGAAACAATTACAAAGGCAGCAGATGGTAGTGGCACATCAACCGGTAATTCAGGCTGCCCATACTGAGACAAGATATGATACTCGAACAAGCTACCATCCTCAGGAGGAAGAAGCCAGTAGTGGACGTGTCGTACCCGAAAGTTCAAGAGGCAAACAAAAAATGTCTGATCGCCTCGGACCACAACCCCAACACTCAAACCAGCGACTAGCTGGGCGAGTAGATGGGCGACTAGCTGGGCGACCAGCTAATCAAGCACATGACCAACCTGAACGCCTTGACGGGTCACAAGGCGATAGGCGCAGCAATCAAAGTCATCACTCAGAGGGTAGAAGGTCGGAGCATTCATACCGCCAAGAGCCTTGGAGTCTGATGCCCGGCATCAACGTAGGCCTGTGCAAGAAAGGTTGAGGAGACGGGCGTCCGAGAGGTTGGGACCAAATACTGCAGCGACCACACCGGGAAATCGCCCGAAGTGAGGGACTGCCGGGGGCAGCACGTCATCATGAGGTGCACCCGGAACAGCCTCGAGGAGGGGGATCGTCCCGTGGGTCGTCCGTTCTAGAGATCAAAAAGTTGAAGAAAGCTGTGGAGGACTTACAGCACCAGGTGGCCATCAAAGACAAGGTGGAGACATACACATCACTTCCAGTATCACCGTTGTCACCAGTCATCCTAACTGCACCTATCCAGAAGAAAATAAGTTTCCCTCACTAGTGTTGTACGAGGGAGAGTCTGACCCCAATGTTCACATCTCAAAGTATGCCGATTATATGATATCAATGGGGGCATCAGATGCGACGCAATGTCAGAACTTTCCCTTGACTCTCGGAGACCGGGCACACAGATGGTTCTCAGCCTTGACACCTGGATCGATCCAATTGTTTGGGCAGTTGACCCGGGAGTTCCTGTCCCACTTTTCGGGATTTGGGACGTATCTGACACAAAATCACAGGTTGGCCAACATCTAGCAAGGGGCCGAGGAAACTGACCAGCAATACCTGGAATGGTTTGATAAAATCCTTTTGGAAGGTGAAGCAGTCAGTGACGACACAAAGGTTGTGGCAGTCATGGCGGGACTGCGTAAAGGAACGGACCTGTGGAAAGAAATGCATCTGGCCTGTCCTAGTACATATGCCGAGTTCCGCCACAAAGCTGGTGTGTACGTCGCAATGCAAGAAGCAATGGCCAAGCAGTTAGGTCCAGAGACTGATGACAAGAAAAGTGGTAAGAAGCCCGGTGGTAGTGGTTACAAGGCCCCGAAAAATTTGAAATTGTTTGGGGACACGGCGGAATACAAAGAAAAATTAAACCAAGTGTTGACTACCACAATTGACCACGTCTTCACAGCTGTGAAGGATCAAGATATGTTGGCTGCACCCCGAAGGATCAGGCAGGATCGCAGCAAGCTAAACCCAAACAAATTTTGTGCGTACCATCAAAGTATCGGGCACTTCACTAGTGAGTGCCGCGATCTGTTGAAACAATTGTGGAAATTTTATGAAGATGGAAAATTAGCCGAATTCGTAAAGAAGGCTCCAGGAAAAAGGCAAAGTCCGACAAGACAGGAAGCCTCGGATGATGAAGGAAGCGATGAGGCAGAGAGGGCCCCAAACAGACAAGTAAGAAGAGGTCCACCAGCAAGGCCGACGCATCTGGAGCCGAACCGAGAAATCCTTGTGATCGAAGAAATTGGTTCGGCAGGAGGGATGGTAGATGGCCGCCCAACATCAAAAAGGTAGAAGAAGGCAGAAATTCGGGCGGTCAATCAGGTACAGGAGATGGGGTCCGGATCAAAAGCGACTACTTAACCAACTGTGGATTTGACTTTCTCTCAAGCGGACCTCGAGGGGATCCTTACACCGCACAACGACTCCTTGGTTATCAGCGCCAATATCATGAACGCAAGAGTGCACCGACTGCTAGTGGATACTGGAGCCTACACAAATATCCTGTTCAAAAAGACATTAGACCAGCTAGGAGATTACGAATCCTACATAGAGGATTGTAATCACAAGATAGTGGGATTCAGAGAGGCTGTGACCGTCCCACTAGGTGTAATAAGGTTACAGGTAGAACTTGTAGCGCTAGAGGACCCGGAAAGGAGGATGACAAGGTTGTTAGATTTCTTAGTCGTAGATCAACCATCCGCCTATAACGGGTTCCTCGGCCGCCCTTTCATTTCTGAATTTAAAGCCGCATGTTCTACGTACTACTATTGTATTAAATTCCCAACTCTTAAGGGTGCAGGTACGGTTAAAGGGGACCAAAAGAAGGCGCGAGAATGCCTGTTAACTCTGAAAAAGCCCGTTAACCAGGTGTTAGTGTTTGAAGATCCAATATCACAACCCTCCACGAGCGAGCCGAGTGGTTTGGATGATGTCTCAATAGACACCGAAATGATGGAAGTGGACCAAACGTCGGAGGACATGGCGATAGATAATACACTATAGCAAGACTGGCCGAACGAGGAGTAGATGGTTGATAACCCAAAGAATCAAGATCAAGATCCTGCAACCATAGCCAGAGAGAGTGGGGAAATGGAAGCAGCACTGGAAGTTCAGACAAAGGCCCCAGAAGACATTGAGCCCCGGTTGGGCTATGAACCTAGCCCGGTGGAGATGGAGATGCACCTTGAAGGACCAATTGATGATCCCAGGTGGACCTTGAAGGAGCTCAGATCCATACAAGTTGATCCAAATAAAGAGGATCTAGAACTCTTTATCGGGTCGGAGTTGGAGGAACCTTATAGAAGTCGGATGGAGGAATTCCTTCGGGCAAACCTCGATGTGTTTGCATGGTCACACGAAGATATGACCGGTATACCGGTGGAGCAAGCGTGCCATCGCCTGAACATAGATCCCACGAAGAAGCCTGTCCGCCAGAAGAGGAGAAAATATGGGCCAGACAAGTATGAGACATTGACCGGTGAGGTGAAGAAACTTTTGGATAATAAACTCACAAAGGAAGCACTATGTCCTCAATGGGTGGCGAACCCTGTCTTGGTCAAAAAGCCAAATGGAACATGGAGGCTATGTATAGACTTCACAGATCTTAACGCCGCATATCCAAAGGATAACTTCCCTTTACCCCACATCGACCAGCTGGTAGACAATACGGCGGGACATGAACTAATGATGTTTATGGATGCCTTTGCAGGTTATCATCAGATTGCCATGCACCCTGATGATCAAGAACATACAGCCTTCTATACAAATAAAAATTTATTTTGTTGGAAGAGGATGCCCTTCGGGTTGATCAACGCCGGCGCCACATATCAGAGGTTAGTCAACAAGATGTTCGACCAACACCTCGGTGACACAATGGAGGTCTATGTGGACGACATTGTTGTGAAGAGTCTTAGAAAAGAAGACCATCTGGAGCACCTCAAGCAAGCATTCGACATCATGAGGGCGTATAACATGAAGCTTAACCCAAAGAAAAGTAGCTTTGGAGTACAATCCGATAAATTCCTGGGGCATCTCGTAAGTCAACGGGGCATAGAAGTCAACCCATCGCAAGTCAAATGTATCTTAGACATGGGACCACCGAAGGATGTACCGGCAGTCCAAAGACTTACTGGGTGTCTCGCGGCACTCAACAGATTCATATCCAGATCTGGAGACAAGAATAGACCCTTCTTTGAGTCTATCAAAGGCAAAGGCATCTGCAAAAGAACCGGGAAGACCAACTTTGTGTGGTCAGATGCTTGCCAAAAGGCGTTCGAAGATATAAAGAATTACCTCGGTAATCCCCAGATCCTGTCAAAGCCGGTGCCGGGAGAAAAGCTATACTTATACCTAGCGGCATCGGAAGTAGCCATAAGTTCAGCCTTGGTGCGTGCAGAAGGTAAGGCGCATCTGCCAATATATTATGTCAGCCAAGTGCTACATGAGGCGGAACTACGATATTCCCCAATGGAGAAATTGGCATATGCATTGGTGATGAGTGTGCGGAAGCTCCGGCCATATTTCTTCGACCATCAAGTGGAAGTTTTGACAACATTTCCCTTGAGGCAAGTCTTACATAGACTAGATACTGCCGAACGATTACTAAAATGGTCACTAGAAGTCAGCCAGTATGGTATAACATACGCACCCCGAACAGCGATCAAAGGGCAGGCTCTGGCAGACTTCATAGTAGAGCTAACCGACCCTCAAGATCCGACGAGGGGACGTGTTTACCCATGGCACCTCTATGTGGACGGCTCAGTAACAAGTTCCGCAGCCAGAGCGGGTGTCGTCCTGATAAGTCCCGATAAACAGGTGTTCACCTCCGCAATAAGGTTCGATTTCTTAGCAACAAACAACGAAGCTGAATACGAGGCACTTATCGCGGGTTTGAGACTATCATTAGCTGTGGGGGCAATTAGACTTCAGGTTTTCGGAGATTCACAGCTAATCATATCTCAAGTCCGAGGAGAGTACGAGGCAAAGGACAGACAAATGATCATTTACCAAAGGATCGTTGCACACCTGATATCAAAGTTTGAGCAAGTGTACATTGAGCAGATTCCCCGACTAGAGAACACCCAAGCAGATGCTTTAACCCGGTTAGCCACAAGCACCGGAGAACCAAGCATCTCAGAAGTGGTGGTCACAAAGTTAATTAATCCTTCAGCATTTGATTATGTTAATCAAGTGTTGAAGAGGGGGCAACAGATAATCAATAGCCAGCAACAGTCTACCGATGATTGGCGAACACCTATCAGTAAATACCTATCCAACGGAGAGCAGCCAGGAGATCCATGAGAAGCACATCGGATTGTGAAGCAGGCCGCAAGATACACGATGGTCGAGGGGCAGTTATATAAAAGAGGAATCTCACTCCCATTACTCAAATGTCTTTCTTCGGAAGAAGGACAGAAGGTGTTAAGGGAAATCCATGAAGGGATATATGGAGGACATGCTGGGGGGCAAGCCTTGGCTTACAAAACCATCAGGCAAGGGTATTATTGGCCAACACTACGAAAGGATGCTATCAAATATGCTAAGAGATGCTTGAAGTGCCAACAGTTCGCTCCGAGCATCCATACCCCAGCACAAGAATTGAAGTCAGTATATAGTCCATGGCCATTCGCTAAATGGGGTATCGACTTGATCGGCCCATTCCCTCCCGGGAAGGGAGGGGTAAAATTTGTAGTGGTGGCCGTGGACTATTACACTAAGTGGGCCGAAGCTGAAGCTCTAACGACGATAACCCAAGAGATGATGATAAGCTTTGTTTGGAAGAACCTGATATGCAGATTTGGGTTACCACAGTCGATAGTCACGGATAACGGGCGGCAGTTTGATGGAAGTAAGTTAAGAGACTTTTGCACATCTTGGAACATCAAGAAACATTACTCCACACCATATCATCCTCAATCAAACGGACAAGTTGAAGCAGTGAATAAAATTTTAAAGCACATCCTAAAGATCCGGTTAGAAGAAAAAAAGGGCAGTTGGGCCGATGAGCTTCCAGAAGTCTTATGGACTTATAGAACGTCTTACAGAACAAGTACCGGGGAAACACCTTTCACAATGGCTTTCGGAGTCGAAGTAGTTATCCCAGTGGAGGTCCAACATCGGACATGGAGGATAGTCGAAACAATGGGGAAGCAAATGAAGATAATCTGGCAGTGGAAAAAGATCTGATTGAAGAAACAAGAACCTCGGCAGAACTGAGGAACGCAGTCTATAAGCGACGAGCCGAGAAATACTACAACTCGCAGGTAAAAGATAGAAAATTCCAAATTGGCGACCTAGTGATGCGAAGGATATTAGCAGTCCCGACTGGAGTATTTGGTCCAAAATGGGAAGGTCCGTTCAAAGTAACAAAAAGTTGGCCAAATGGGATGTACGACTTGGAAGATATGCAAGGTAACTCTTCGGCATACACATGGAATGCGACACACCTCAAGAAATTCTACCAATGAAGATTTATGTAAATTTTTCAAGGAAACCTTGCTTGTCCAGCATGTATAGGGGCAAGCAGGTCCGTAATAGATGGAGGCAAATCTGTAAAGTTATTATTCTATTGAATAGAGAGGTTTCCTTTCAAATTGATGTATCAAAAGATGTCTCAAAATATAAGCTCTCAAGACTTACGAGTCCACAATAAAGGCAAGGTATTGAGACTAACGCTAAGGTTATAACCATTAAAAGGGAGTCCTTACCAATCAATAAGCCTACATCCAAAGAGATGAAAAATAAGGTGTAAATTCGTGATTCCATAGAAAGGAAAAGTAAGACGAATCAATTAAAACACCGTACATCAAAAGCGAGCACTAAATAACTAAGACAAAAGTATCAACAGCAGAAGCAAATATAAGCGAAAGCCAATAAAAGAAAAACTGCAAATGCATTAAACGGCAAAAGGTGTTCGGGTACATATAGGGCGCCTTCAAGGGCGAAAAAGCATAAGTAAAAACGTCTCCAAGAACAAATGAAACAAAAAGGAAAAGACCCATCACTTTACTGGTCACCAGGCTGGTCGCCCACCTGCTCGCCAGCCTGGTCGCCAGCCTGTTCACGGCCCTGATCCACTGGCCCAACGGCCTGCTCGCCTGCCTGGCCGCCCATCTGCTCGCCGGCGCCCGAAGGAGAAAGACCAGGGAGGACTTCGAATGGAGATAGACCCTCAGTGTCCACCATCGCATCGTCCTCAGTATTAATCTGAAGAGGCGGATAGTTTCCACCGATGATCTTAAGTGTCGAAGGCACAGCACTTAAGTCAACTCCCATCTCCTCGAGATCCCCGATATCCACCACCAAACCTTCCTTAAGAGGACGTTCGGTAAGGAAGTCGGTGAACTCCTTCTTCAAGGTTGTCCTGGGATCCTCCTTCTCACCAACAGCATGGTGATAGGCCCGAATATTCTCAGCAAAGGCATAACCAAAGCCAAAATCGGAGGACTCCGCTCGGATATCCGCGACGGCTTCAGCGGTATAGCAATCAGTATGGGCAGCCTTAAGATCAGCGAGTTCGGTCCGGGTGGCTTGGAGTTCTCTTTCTAGCTCAGCAATCTTTCCCCGGGCAACCCTGCTCTCCTCCAACTGTGCCCGGACACTTGCCAGCTCAACCCGAAGACCCTCAGCTTCAACCCGGGTCCTCTCAGCACTTGCAATCGCCGATTGCTCGGCATCCAGAGAAGCCTTAGCTTTGGCCTCAAATGTGGCAACTCTTTTCTTCATCTCGTCCCTCTCCTTCCTTAGGTTATCATTCAACACCGCGTATGACTTCTCCAACGTCACAGCCTTCTCGATAGCACGTTGAGCGGTTATAAGGGCACCACTCGAGTGATGCATGGCTGTGCGGATGTTATCAGTCAACGACTGATGATGGATGATGGCGTCCTGTGGTTGGGTCCAGTGACGGACAGCAGACTCAACAGCTCCTCGAACTGGGCCCTTGAGCTCATTAAGAGACTTTGGAGGACGGGCAAGTGCAAACTGGTGGACCAGCGGGCTACGATGCTGATAACATGTAGGGTCATACCTGCTTAAAGGACCATACAAGAAAATGTTAGAAGTATGAACATGTTAGAAGTATGAACATGTTAGAAGTATGAGGCTCATACCCAGCTGCCCGCTCCTGGTCCCATCCCAGGTATGTGATGTCAGTTAACTGACCAATCGACCGGATAGATGCTCGGGCAGTCGGGGTGCCAGTGGAAACGGGAGGAGTAGTATCCAGAACCTCGACCTGACCTAATCCTCCCGAACTTGGAGGCCTTGAAACCCTCGCCCTCTTGGCCGCCTCACTTTCACGCTCAACGCGTGAGCCGTCACCCCGTTGTAATCGGCGATCGCCGCTGCTCGGGGAGTCACCCGGAGTTTGTCGAGCTTCGGTGCGGGGGGCTCGAGAGGGGGCAGAGGATCGTGTGCTCGGCCCGGTTCCAGCAGTCTTCTTGGTAGTCTTAGCAGCAATTTGAGCTGCCAACACCACGGATGGGGGATCCCTCTTGGTACGTGCCATCCCGAATTTCTGGTTCAAAGTCTTAAAAGACGGAGGGATAGCTATAGAAACTTCAGAAGCTGCAAGCATTAAGAGACAGAAAGAGTTAGAAATTTTGCATGAAATCTCAAATCCCAAAAGTACAAGACAACCTTACCTGCGGGATGGGCAACCTGAGCTCGTAGGTGGTGAGGGGTTGTGATCAGCCCCGAAGCAATGCGGCAACTGGGCTTGTTTAGATAGTCAAAAGTTCTATCCTTCTTGTTCTGGCGACAAACGAGAATACAGGTGAACTTGAATTCTTCAGACAAGCTCGTTTTCTTCCAGCGCTGAGGGATCAAGCCTGCAATACAAAAGAACAAAGACATCAGACACAATATCAAAAAAAAAAATGTTCAAAACATGTAAACAAGTCCTACGCTGCAACTCGCCAAACTCAGTAGGAGTCATAATACGTCCCCCTCATTGTTGTCAGGAGCCCGCCCAGTTACTTACTTACATAATGAAGATCAATTCCAGTATATACTTTGATGTCAGATCAAAGCATATACTGAGGGGCAAATGTTGATAAAAGGATCTAAGCTTGAAGATTAGATAATAACCAAAGTA
>JAPKLY010002376.1:0-25779 GCA_026898435.1 Prunella vulgaris | reverse complement strand
ATATATATATATATATATATATATATATATATATATATATAAATAAGAGATTATAGTTTTATAAGTCCAATAACTTGACACCATTTTGATTTTGGTCCCAATCAATTGCTCATTTTGATTTTGGTCCTATAAATTTAAAAATATTTTGAAATTAGTCCTATGACCTGTAATAGCAGGTTGCATAACCGATCAATGATTATATAGTTATTTATTTGACTTTTTATTACAAGTTGCATTGATAATTGAATCTTAATGTCTAAGGGGCAATATTTATTTAAATAATTTCTTATAATTATTTTAAAAAAAATTCAAATTATCAAAATTTGTTAAAAAAATTCAGAATATTTTCAAATTAGATTATATTCTAAAAGTTAAACCGACAACATGTGCTTTGTTAATAATAATATATAAATAAAATAATTTCAATATTAATCAAGAATTATTTTTAGAAATTTACTATTTATATTTAAAATTTTGAAATTTATAAAAAATACTAAACAAAAAGAATATATTACTCCTTCCGGGCAATAATTTTATTCTTAACTAAATGAACGTGACTTTAAAAAAATATATATACTAAAAATGTAAAATCCATTTATAAATAAAATAATTACTTTTGGAGATAACAATAAAATAATATTTTTTTATAAAGTAAATGAGAATAGATTTTAAAAAAAATATAAATACGGATTGGGTATAATTGTAAAAATTAGATTTGTTTACATTTGAAAACTTATGATTTAATTCATAAATAGCTAAAAACTCATGTGGGTACGTCTTTATTTGATGACACATTAGTTAGTGTTTGGTTTAGAATTTTTTTAATCGGAAGAAGAATTTTTTTAATTGGAAATATATAATAATTATAATATGGTTAAAGAGATTAAAAAAATATATATAATATTATTTTTCTAAATAAAATAATATATAATTATTATATTTTATTACTCTCTTTTCATCTTATAATCCTCCTCCTCAACTAAATAAATAATAAAATATATTAAGTTAATTCTTTGCTTATTTATTTATTTATTTTTAGTATTATTTATTAATCAAGAATTATTTCTAAAAATTTATTTATTTTTAGTATTATTTATTAAGTTAATTCTTTTATTATTTATTTTTAACTTAATTTATATTATTTAATAAATAAATTCTTTTATTATTTATTAAGTTAATTTGTAAAAAATACTAAATAAATAAATTTAATAACTTAATTAAAAAATGTTAAACAAATAAATAATAAAAGAATTAACTTAATAAAAAATCAAATAAATTAAAAAATGTTAAACAAACAAACCAATAAATAATAAAATATATTAAATTAATTCTTTTATTATTTATTTGTTTAACATTTTTTAATTTCTAAAAATAATTCTTGATTAATATTGAGATTATTTTATTTATATATTATTATTAACTAAGCACATGTTGGCGGGTTAACTTTTAAAACCTGATCTAATTTGAAAATATTCTGATTTTTTTTAACAATATTTTATATTTTGAATTTTTTAAAAATAATTATAAAAAATTATTTAAATAAATATTGTCCCTCAGATATTAAGACTCAATCATCAATGTCACTTGTAATAAAAAGTCAAACAAAGAACTATATAATCATTGACCGGTTGTGCAACCTGCTATCACAGGTAATAAGACCAATTTCAAAATATTTTTAAATTTATAGGACCCAAATCAAAATGAGCAATTGATTGGGACCAAAATCAAATGTGTGTCAAGTTATTGGACTTATAAAACTATAATCCCATATATATATGCCGACATTCATCATTTTCTATTTTATCAGTTTATGTTGTTTTCTCATCGTATTTTCATTCTCTATTTTCTCTCCTGTGACTTGTCCCCATCATTTCTGGAATCCTACTTCCCAATCGCATAATTCCTCCATCTTTCTTGACATAAAAGTCCAACTACTAAGGTCTCATTTGGTTCGTTAGATAAACTAAGATAAATTAAACTATCTTATCTAATTTGACATTTGGTTTAATGGACAAAAGCCCAAGATTAATAAAAAGCCAAAAACTAAAATTCAATTATCTTATGAATGGAAGATAATATTATCTTAGGGAAGAAGTATGATAATAATTCATTGTTTTTATCTTTACTAAAATACTCCCCTTATATTGAAAAGGAGAACCATAATTCATTTTTTTTTGTGATATAGAGGGCAAAATTGTCAATTGCATATGTTTTTATTATTAATCTTACAATCCAAACATTCAAATGAGCCCTACACTGCTAATTCATATGTTTTTGGCGGATAGATATTTTTATCTTACGAACCAAATGAGCCCTACACTGCTAATTATCTTAATCCATCAATCCAAATATACTATTTAACTCCTATATAATAATCTCTAGATTATAATCTTGTCTAATCTATCTTGAGTTATTTATCTTATCCATTGAATCAAATGAACCCTAATACTATTGAATAATGATAAGTACTTTTTCTTTTCAGTTTAACTTAAAAGAAAAGTGCTTATCACTGTTCAAATCTTAATTACAAATATGCCCCCAGATCAAGGTTATCTACAACCCTTTCAACCCAAGTCACTCAATTAAATATTATTTCTCTCTTATCCATCTAGCATACATCTATTTATCTTATTTTTATCAGCAACCCCTTCAACTTAGGTTAACTAATATTATATCATTTCATTATTTTTTTATTATATACTATCAATAATTATTTTTTATTTTAAAATTAATTAATAAAAATATTTTTTTACTAATAATTTCTAATTAACATGAAAAAAGATTACCACACAAAATTAAAATTAAAACTTGTTCATTTGGAACATGTGATGAAAATAAAACTAAAAAAGCATATGATAAAAATTACAAATAAATAAGATGAAAATTACAAACTTGATTCAATTACAATAACCAAAATTTTGTCAAATGTGCTCAATCATATCATTCTTAAGATTTTGATGAGTTTGCCTATTGCGAAGTTGTTCCCTGTTAATCATATATGCGGCTAATTTTGACCTCTTACGGGAGTAAGGTATTTCATTATCTTCTATTTCCGCAGTTGTTGTATTTGTGGGTTGATTGCTTTCAAATTCTGTGGTATCATAGTAGTTCTAATACGTGTCTCTTTCATCTTCTACTATCATATTGTGCATGATAATACAAGCAATCATAATCTTTCTGATTATATCACAATCCCAAAGAAGACATGACTTGTTGGGAAATGATTAATAAAATATTTTGATAAAGTCCCAAAGACCCCCTGATGTTTCAATGTATCTTTAAGACTTAGAAATCAAGCCCAGAGTGTTAGGAGGCTATGACAAAAATGTAAAAAACAAGTTAGTATAAAACAGGCTACTTAAGTAAAAACTAGTATGATGTGTTTAGACTAGCCTGATGAAGGATTAGCATACATACCCACTTGCTGAAGAATGCACCTCAGAGGACTAAGTTCAATCGGCCTGAAAGAACCCCCCTGAAGACAAGTAACCTGATTCATTAAATGTTATTCAGCATTTATGAAGGAAGCAGCCAACACATAAATGAAGTGTTAAATGCAACAAAGAGAATGTTCCAAGTCACCTGATGAAAAGACAGAGGACTTCAATGCAACCGTTGTGACTGGACTGAGGAACAATTAAGTCAGACCAATGAGAAGCTGCCACCTATGTACCGACCTGACACAAAAGACTGACCTGTCAGTACCAAGATCAGAAGCAACCAACAACCTAGGAAGGCACAGTTTCCAAAGGCGGCTGCATTAACTCTAAGCAAGCATTTAATGAGCTTTCAACCATTAATGCTTGAGAGATGACTACCCAAAATCTGAAAAAGATCTTAAAGAACATTGGACAACAACAATTGACATATTTGACCATCCCAAAATCTGAGAAAGATTTTTGAAGAACGTTGGCACACCAAAATAGCTTAATTTGAAACTATCTCTCCAACGGATAGTCTTTCAAATTAAGTCTATAAATACCAGAGTTGAAGAAGAAGCTAAGTACGGGAAACTATCAAGCTCATCTGAAAATCTGAAAGCTCTCAAAAGTTCATCTCATTCCCAAGTACTCGAAATCACTCTAGTTTCCCAAGTGCTCACATTGTTTAGAGCTAAACTCTATATTTAGGCTTACAATGTAATATTCTTAGAAGCCTACTGAGATAACCCAATCAAGATATTGCTCTTCACTGTAAAGGGTTATCTCAACCTTAGTTGGAAAACTCAAGCCCTTAAACTGAAATAGGTTCAAGGCTATGAGTTGAAAGAAAGTAAACTGAGGAGTGTCTCAGTCTGAAATCTAGAGAGGACTAGGACTCAGTGAAAATCCTAGAGATCAAGAGAATCTGTTCTTGATCAGTGCACCTTGGCACTCTAAAACAAGGAATTCTTGTGGTTAAGGAATTCTCCTGTTGAATCAAAGAAAGTGGATGTAGGAGAGTTTAACTCTGAACCACTATAAATCTCATGTGTCTTGTTTGCTTTATTCTTCTGTGTGAGTTAATCTTAAAAAGGTTTTTGAATTAATCTGTTGCATAACTAAAACTTTGATCAAACACACATGCCACTTATCAGGGGACCTTCAAGTCCACTGATACTCTAAACAAGTAGCCTGTGATTTTAAGGTTTGCTGTAAAAATACTCTTTTAAAAATCTGTACTTACATGTGTATTCCCCCTTCATACACATGTTATTGTTTATTTGGGACCAACAAGTGGTATCAGAGCAGGGGTTCTAAGAACTACTGCCTTGGTATATCTTCAGTGGTCACTTGAACTGATCTGACTAACTTTTTTTTTTTAATTTTCAAAAATGTCTACGCAAGGAGAAGGTTCAACCAACACAGGGAACACAGCCACTAGAGCAGTCAACACCAATATTGTAGGGAGTTCAATCTCCAACATGGGAACCAATCCTCTCAATCATCTATCACATCATAAGCTACCCCAGTTCTCAGTGGAAGGCTATGATTTCTGGAAGATTAGGATGAGGGCTCACCTAGCCTGTATACATGATGAAATGCTCAGGGTCATTACTAGAGGTCCTTTTGTCTTTATGACTGCTAATCCTAGGATCACACAAGCTAAAATCAATGATCCTAGAGAAGAGTGGCCTAAGGATGAAGATGACTTCACTTCTGATGAGAGGAAAAGACATAATCTCAATTTTGTAGCCATGAACATATTATACACAACCATCCCTGACTCTATCCTGGGAAGGGTTGTTCATTGTACAACTGCAAAAGAGATTTGGGATACTCTGGCTCTCCTGTGTGAAGGCACTGACAAAATCAAAGAAAACAAATTGTCAGTGGCTGTTCAAAAGTATGAACAATTCTCAATGGAATCAAATGAGACCATTGACCAACTTGATGGCAGGTTCACTGACATCATGAATGAGATAAACTCCCTTGGAAAGGTCTATACTAAGAGGGAGGTTGCTCTCAAAATTCTCAGGGGACTCTCACCTAGGTGGGATGCTTACTCTGTTATGATGCAGAATACAAAGGATCTGTCCAACATGTCCATGCAATAAGTGTTCTCAGAACTCAAGGCCTATGAGTTTGACTTGAACAGTAAAAGAGCTACAGAAGAGCCTTCCTCTTCTGAGAAAGGAGTATCCTTCAAGGCAAGTAGCTCTGAAGTTGAACCAGCAAAGATCAAGAAAGCCAACAAACCATGCAAATCTCAAAGCAAAGCTGAGCTGAAAAAAGAAATGAACCTTCTAGCAAGAAGGTTTGAAAAGCTGAATTCAAGATTTGGCAAATACAAAAGATATTATCAGGACACCAAAGAGAAGAAGTCCAAATTCACTCCCAAGGATGAAAAGGAACCTGAGAAAGAATACAAGAGAAATCACAAAGGTGAGGAATCCACCTCAAAATTAGACTCCAGAAGGAAAGACAAGGAAGAAGCTGATGATGAAGACAACAAGAGATGTTATCAGTGCAACAAGACAGGCCACTTCCACTTTGACTGTCCTTAGCTGAGTTCTAAGGAGAGAAAGGAAAGGCAGGCCAAGAGGGACAAGAGACTGGAAAGGAGAGCAATGGTGGCAGAAGATGAGCAAGCTGCAAGCTCCTCTGAGAAAATGTTCACTAACAGCAGTGATGATGATCTATGCCTCATGGCCAATGAGGAACCTGAGGTACAATCCCAACTCTGTCAATTAGTAGAACACTCACCTGAGCCCAACTCAGAGTCAGCAGGGGACCTCAACCTTCAGTTCTCCTTAGAACAATGATGGTTGACTTCTCCAGGCTGCAAAAGGCATACCTCACTCTTGAGGAAGAGAATAGGAAGCTAGGCAATGAAAATGCCAAGCTAGCTGAATCTGAGATTGAGGCAGACCTTGCTTCAGCATCCCAAACCATTGCCCTGACAAATGAGGTGGAAACACTCAAGAGTCAGGTCAGTGCAAAGGATTAACTGATCAGGGAACTGACCAGTGATCAGATAAGGCTAGCCAGTGAGAACAATGACCTAGTAATCCAAGTCAAAACTCTAATCAACAATGTAAATCTGCTGAAGGAATCTGAGGATCATTTGCTAAGAAAGTTAGAATCTCTGAATAAACCCTCTCTTGCTATAGAGAAAATTCTGAGTCTACAAAATAGTTCAAACAGCAGACATGAGATAGGATTCTTCCCATGTACATCCTCAGATGGCCCTCTCAACACTGCATCCACTAGCAGTGGAGAGAGAGTGTTTGTAAGGTCCTCTGAGAATCCCAGAAGAACCCTTGATAAGGGCAAAGGCCTGCTGAACCAACTGAGGAAGTGATAGTGCCTAGTAGGCCCACTGAAAAGGCTAGAACAGCCTATACACCTCTCAAAGCAAACTCCAAGAATAACCAACCCCAAAGAAGATATCAACCTTCTAGAAACAAATGGAGTAATGTTCAGTACACCTATCCCCAACCTAGATCTTCTCCTAGGAGACAATTTAGGCAGAGGACAAACTGGCCTGAACCCTCTGTCAGGGGAGTTGACAGAAAGGTTCATTACAGGGAACCATCCTCATATATGCCCTATGAGAGAAATTATACCCTTCCTTATCAACATCACTTTAGGCCAGCTGCACTAAAGCCCTCTAGGAACAGGAGGAATGTCAGGCCACCTGTTCCACAAAGAACTAACACTTATAGACAGTCAACTCCTAGGGCATCTAGGGAGTCCACTGTCTATGTAGATGTTTATGGGAGAAGAATCAGCCAGTCCAAAGTAATTAGGACTGTTAAGCAGATTTGGATCCCAAAAGGTACAGCTAACCAAATAGGACCCAACACAAAATGGGTACCTAAGAATTAAATTTTATGCAGGACTTTTTGGATTTTCAAGATGACTGGTACCTGAATTAAATACCCCGTGCCATCGTTCACCTGCGCAGTCATGTTAAACAGCTCGCCGAGCTCCACCGAGGTTAGTCGGTTCTCTTAACCCTCGAGCCCGAAGACGGTCAGCATCGCCAATAAGTTACTCCAAGCTTTCGGGGTGAGCTGCGTGATGGCAAGATTATTGTCCGCCAGAAACTGCCCAATGATAGGGTACAGCGGTAGGGTGAGCCCGGCCTTCAGAATGTGAATGTTGATGGCGGTTAACCCCGGAGGAGGGAGGTCGGTAGGACATGAAGACATCCACAGGGATGAGATATTTCTTACGGATCGCCGGTAGGGCATGTTCGCTGATGTTACTCATGACCTCACTCGCCTTGAGATCAGATTTATTGGCGGCATCGAAGAGGTCCCGTTCGGGCAGCGGGAAGCTCGCCGCATACGCCCTCACATATTCCGCCCAGTTGAAGTCGTAGATGACCTCGGCGGGGACCTGGTACTCCGGCAGCCGGGGAAATGGGAAATCGATGAAGCGAAGATACTCGTGAGTGATCTCCACCTCACCCTCGTCCTCCTCCTCATCGAGCTCACGGACAAGATCGCTTGCTTGGTCGGCACTCTTGGTGACCTCCTCTGGGACCTCGGCGGCCTCCACTTCGTGGATGGCACCGCGTCATCGGTGGTTTGGGCTAGCTCCTCCTGAAGCTCGCGGATACCTGAGGCATCATCGTCTCCAAAGTTGGTAGCTCTCTCCCCCAAATCAGGGCGGACCTCGCCGAGGACCTCGCGGCTACTCGGGCGAGCTACAGAGCTCGCCCCAGATCCCGAGGTGATCACCACGGGGGTCACTTGGGGAATTGGCCGATCATCAGTCATTGGTCTTTTCCCCAAATTCCGGTTCGGAGGGGTCCGGCTCGTGGATTGGCTTGACATGTTGGGTTTAGCAAAGGGGGGCATTTTTTATACCATTTTCGAGAAGTCCAAGCCTACGCAACAGTCGTCGGAGTAGCCGGGTGGATGATTGGAAAATGTGCAAAACCCTCAAAAAGATTGAAGGGAAGGAAGAACGAAAACAAAGAACAAGAAGGAAAAGGATTTCTACCTTGGGGAGCGCTCGAAAGTTCGTCGGTTGCGAGGAAATCGGGCGCCGAGAAATCGTTCGGAAAAGTGAGAAATGAGTTGAGTTGCCCATATTTATAGGCTCTGGGCGAGATCAAATATCCAAAGAGTACAGGGGCCTATTTGCAAAGAATTTGAAAAGTCATCATAATTGGCACGGGAAACGACGCCTAAAAAGGCATGCACGACTCCTCGAATCCCACCCCACGTCGGCACTCGAACCACCTCACAGGAGCTTGCCCGTGATCTCGCAAGTCAGCTCGCCCACACATTGAATGAATCATGATGTAGGCGAGCTGGGGGGCAAATGTTGATGGACGAACCATCCAAGGGTAAGAAGCTCGCCAGGCCACCAGGGCGTACTCAAGAGAAGGTCGGCAGAGGAGCTCGCCCGCAGCCGATGAGGCCGCAGCCAAGCCCACCGCCATACAACTCAAGAGCTCGCTTAGGAGCCCGTCAAGGAGCTCGCCCATGCCCAGAGGGGGGACCTCGCCAAGGTCCGTTGATGATACAACTCCCAGAAAAGACACAAGATAGCAGAGCTCACCTGGGAGCTCGTCCCGTAGCCGGCTAGATCCTGATGGTTGCGCTCTTTTTCCCTCCGTCCGGTTTATCCACAAGGGTGGTTTACGGTGAGGTTTTTAACGAGGCCCATCTAGTCTAAGGCATAGTAGTAGGACGAGGCAATGTATAGGGAGCAGTGTGAGGGACCAAGACGAAGGTTACGGACCTTCGTCAACACCGGAAGCCAAATAGGCTCGTTAGGTGCCACCTCACACTTGCACACCTATAAATAAGACCTCTCTTGTACTATTCTCATAATTCAATACAATTAAGACATTCCTACATTTACTTTCTCTCTCTACAATTACTCTCTCTCTCTCTCTCTCTCTCTCCATATTATCCAAGAACACGAAACCCTTCGATTATTGTTTGGTAGAATTAATCCGACATAACTAGCCACATAACAAACATCGTTAGTAAATTCTATCAACAATTGCCATGGAAGAAGAGATCAATCAGTTTACAAGAAACCAAGTATGGGAGCTTGTCAAAAGGCACAAGCATGCAAACATAATTGGAACCAAATGGGTCTTCAAAAACAAGAAGGATGAGAATGATGTTATTGTCATAAACAAAGCAAGACTGGTTGCAAAAGGATACTCTCAAGTAGAAGGTTTTGACTATTATGAGACATTTGCACCAGTGGCCAGATTAGAGGCTATTAGGCTATTCCTTGCTTATGCTGCCCACAAGGGAGTTCAAGGTCTAGCAAATGGATGTCAAAAGTGCATTCCTCAATGGGGTCCTGAATGAAGAAGTCTATGTAGAACAACCCCCTGGATTTGAGGAAGGCAACAATGTATATAAGCTTAGGAAAGCCCTACATGGCCTGAAACAAGCCCCAAGAGCCTAGTATGACACTTTGTCACAGTTTCTCTTGGAGCATGGTTTCACTAAGGGGAGTGTTGACAGAACACTCTTCAGAATCACACATGGAGAAGACATACTCTTGGTTCAAATCTATGTGGATGATATTATATTTGGATCACAGAATGAAGACCTATGCACAAGATTCTCACATCTCATGAAAGGAAAGTTTGAGATGTCCATGATGGGAGAAATGAATTTCTTTCTTGGACTGCAAGTCAGACAGTCCCCTGAAGGAATATTCATCAATCAGGCCAAGTACACAAGGGAGCTGATACAAAAATTTGGTTGCAGCTCAAGCAAAGTGGTCAGGGTACCTATGAATACCAACACCAAGCTTGAACCTGATGAAGAAGAAGAAGCGGTGGATCAGACTACCTATAGGGGAATCATTGGATCTCTTCTATACCTCACAGCAAGCAGGCCTGACATCACTTATGCAGTAGGAATCTGTGCAAGATATCAGGCCAGTCCTAAGAAAAGTCATCTGGAAGCCACAAAGAAGATTCTAAGATATCTCAAGGGTACAGTCAATATGGGACTCTGGTACCCCTTTGATGATAACTTTGAATTAACAGGCTACTCTGATGCTGACTATGGAGGATGCAAAATTGACAAGAAAATCAACTACTGGCACCTGTCAATTCCTTGGAAACAAATTAATATCATGGTTTTCAAAGAAGCAAAGTTCAATAGCAACAAGCACCACTGAAGCTGAATACATGGCTGCTGGAAGTGGCTGTGCTCAAATCCTATGGATAAGGCAACAACTAACAGACTACAACATCCAGGCTAATGAAGTACCCATCTTCTGTGATAACGACAGTGCAATTGCTATATCATAGAACCCTGTACTTCACACAAGATGCAAACATGTGGATATAAGGCATCACTTCATCAGAGATCATGTGGCAAAGAAAGATGTATGCCTTGTGAAAATTCACACTGACAAACAAAGGGCTGACATACTCATAAAACCTCTGGCTGAAGCTAGGTTTCATGAGTTATCAGTGGAGTTAGGTCTACTTGATCCTAAGTCAGGAAATTGATCAGGCTACACAACTCAGGATAAATCAATCAGATCTATAGGTCACTAATCGAGGGGGAATGATCAAGTGATAAACAGTGGACTCAGCTGATAAATTCCACTGATATCATCAGATCCTCTGTTAGTCAGTAGAGGTCACTCCCCTGAAAGCAACTGGACTGAGCGAAGTCCACTGAGAACTCTACTGAGACATCTTCTGACTGGCAGTTACTTTATTGGTAACTGTGCCAACGGCGCATTTAATGCGATAGTAAGTGTGCAGTAATATCTCGGGAGATGGTTTTGAGAAGTTACTTCTCATGAAAAGACTCACTTTTAACCGTCATCCTTTTAAATCCTAACCCTTGATCTAAACTCAACCCACTTTCCATTTTTAGTAATTATTACAAATTACTTGGGAAGTAAAATCACTTTATTTTCCAAATTATTACTCTCATCTCAACCGTAGATCAAGACTCTTATGATTTAATCCCCACCCTTGATTTGCAATATAAATAACTCCCACACTTATCAGTTTTTCACATGATTTCATTATTCTCAACTCTTACTCCAACCCTTAATATTCAACCACGCTCTTTCTATACAATGGCCCAGATTTACATAGACTACAAAGAGCTCTCAAACAACAAAAACTTTTGGTATGAGCCAATTGTTTGTTTCAACCACCATAAAGTTCTTTCTGATCCCAACTTACACCACATCAAAAGAGCTTTTGAACTAGTTAGAAATGCTGGTCTTGTTAGATTCTTATCTAAAGGCCCAGAAAAGTGTTATGACAGACAGGTGCTCAAATTCTTTGTTGATATGGAGAAAAGCCATACCTCCATAAGATCTGCAGTCATGGTGGAGAAGAGTTAGCAAAAGAAGAACAAGAAGGGGAGGGATGTCATTGTGCCTGTGATGAAGAGGCACAAGTTTGTGCTAAGGTAAAAAGATCTGCATGACATCTTTGGGTTGCCAAATGAGGGTTTGGACCCAGAGACATACTTGCTTGGAGAAGAAGAGCAGTTTCTGGCCACTATTACTAAGAAGAAGGAGTCGTATGTACCAAACTTCAACAAGAAATTACTCAAGCCTGAGTTTGAAGTGTTGGCAGAGATTGTTGGGAAATGCATCCTGGCCAATCAAGGAAGCATTGAGCAAGTCAGTAAGATAAAACTGAGATTAATGCCAGCCATTGTCAACACCACTGCAAGAGTAAAGTTCAACGCATCAGTTCTTTATCTCAAATCTAAGGGAGGAAAGGAGCAAGCTCAAGGAGATAAAAGGAAGGATGGTGATAGAGCACAAGTTGTGCTATGCTTCAAAGGTTTCCCTCATCATTGAAGCACTCAACCTGAAGTACACTTTTCCTGATACAAGACCATGGAACAAGGCTAAGATCTTGTTCAACTCTGAAAAACTTTTGGACAAGATGAAGGTAGAGGCCCCATCCAGAGAAGGAAGACAGGAGGCCACTGTCCCTGAAGATTCTGCAGAGGACAGTCCCCCTGTGAACATCAAGAAGATGGTGGAGAACTGGCCTGCTCTTTATCCCAGGATTCTGAATGCCTAGGAGGAGCACAGTGGTGGAGAGCAGTTCAAAGCCCCTGGTCCCATTCTCTTCATGCCCCCAATGGTTGCAAGTGGGGAGGTAAAGATGCAAGAGATTTTGGGAGAGTGGCTGGTAATCTGTGAGCAGCTTGGGCTGAAGGGTCACAGCAAGGAAGTCATGGAAAAGAAGATGGAGCTGAAAAGGAGGGTCTTTAGCCAGTATGGTTTGGAACCAGCATTTGGAAGCCTGTAAGACAGGAGGACTGAAGAAAGAAGCTGAAGAAGAAGTTGTCTTTGTATTTTCTTTTCATTCTGGGCAGGACAGTGTTTTGATTACAGTATGAAACATGTAAGTTGTAATCAATCTTTTTAAGTTAATGAAAATATCCATCATTTTGAGCCCAAGATAATATCTCATTATCTGTTAGGCTTATGCACAATATTATAAACTGCTCAACTAACCTGCAGGTACTCATTCCGGGGGGAACTTCTGAAACTCAATTTTTTTTTTTCTAAATATAAGTCCACTGATAAGAGTTAGACAGACTAGGTCTTTGTTCTTATCAAAAAGGGGGAAATTGTTGGGAAATCATTAATAAAATATTTTGATAAAGTCCCAAAGACCCCCTGATGTTTCAGTGTATCTTTAAGACTTAGAAATCAAGCCCAAAGTGTTAGGAGGCTATGATAAAATTGTAAAAAACAAGTTAGTATAAAACAGTCTACGTAAGTAAAAACTAGACTGATGTGTTTAGACTAGCCTGATGAAGGATTAGCAGATACACCCACTTGCTGAAGAATGCACCTCAGAGGACTAAGTTCAATCGGCCTGAAAGAACCCCCCTGAGACAAGTAACCTGATTCATTAAATGTTATTCAACATTTATGAAGGAAGCTGCCAACACATAAATGAAGTGTTAAATGCAACAAAGAGAATGTTCCAAGTCACCTGATGAAAAGACAGAGGACTTCAATGCAACCGTTGTGACTGGACTGAGGAACAATTAAGTCAGACCAATGAGAAGCTGCCACCTATGTACGGACCTGACACAAAAGACTGACCTGTCAGTACCAAGATCAGAAGCAACCAACAACCTAGGATAACACAGTTTCCAAATGCGGCTGCATTAACTCTAAGCAAGCATTTATTGAGCTTTCAACCATTAATGCTTGAGAGATGACTACCCAAAATCTGAAAAAGATCTTAAAGAACGTTGGACAACAACAATTGAAATTGACATATTTGACCATCCCAAAATCTGAGAAAGATTTTTGAAGAACGTTGGCACACCAAAATAGCTTAATTTGAAACTATCTCTCCAACGGATAGTCTTTCAAATTAAGTCTATAAATACCAGAGTTGAAGAAGAAGCTAAGTACGGGAAACTATCAATCTCATCTGAAAATCTGAAAGCTCTCAAAAGTTCATCTCATTCCCAAGCACTCGAAATCACTCTAGTTTCCCAAGTGCTCACATTTTTTAGAGTTAAACTCTGTATTTAGGCTTACAATGTAATATTCTTAGAAGCCTACTGAGATAACCCAATCTAGATATTGCTCTTCACTGTAAAGGGTTACCTCAACCTTAGTTGGAAAACTCAAGCCCTTAAACTGAAATAGGTTCAAGGCTATGAGTTGAAAGAAAGTAAGATGAGGAGTGTCTCAGTCTGAAATCTAGAGAGGACTAGGACTCAGTGAAAATCCTAGAGATCAAGAGAAGCTGTTCTTGATCATTGCACCTTGGCACTCTAAATCAAGGTATTCCTGTGGTTAAGGAATTCTCCTGTTGAATCAGAAAAAGTGAATGTAGGAGAGTTTAACTCCGAACCACTATAAATCCAATGTGTCTTGTTTGCTTTATTCTTCTGTGTGAGTTAATCTTAAAATGGTTTTTGAATTAATCCGCTGCATAACTAAAACTTTGATCAAACACACATGCCACTTATCAGGGGACCTTCAAGTCCACTGATACTCTAAACAAGTAGCCTGTGATTTTAAGGTTTGCTGTAAAAATACTCTTTTAAAAATCTGTACTTACAGGTGTATTCCCCCCGTACACCTGTTATTGTTTATTTGGGACCAACGTGACTGTTTGATGAATGCAAAGCGAGCCTGTAGAACCTCATATGCTCGTTCAACATCTTTTCTTGCAACCTCTTTGTTGATAGGCGAACTAAAGCGACCTCATTAGGGAGAGTTAACATAAATAAAAGCTTAAGGCTCAGTAGCTCATTCCAGGTTGACAACCCACGTCATCATCCATTAACCACTCAACACAGCAAGAGAGAGAGCTCGCTGAGTAGCTCGCCCAGAGTAGGAGATAGGAGATCACACCTTACTATAAACACTGGACCTAGGAATAGCACAAGGTAAAGGAGATCGCCCAATTCGAAGTAGGAAGCAGTAGCTAAGTAGGTCTTCGGTAGTAATGTGGTAGGATGAAAGCAATGTAATTAGAGCATAAGATGTAGCTAAAGAAGATATGTATTAGGAAACTTGTCAGTTAATTAGGATATATAAGCTTAAAACATGCCACCTTACCACATGGGGAAGCTCGCCTCGTACTTCGCCATGTACTCATTCCAGTCCAAGTCATGTTCGACGGCCGTAGGATTGTTGTGTTCTGGAACCCTGGGCATCGAGAAATTGATCGACTCGAGGTAAGCCGAGGTAATTTCATCATTGGACTCCTCCTCGAGCTAGTGGACTAGCTCGCCCAAAAGGCCGCCAGATTTGGCGACCTCCTCATCACCACCTTCACCTAGCTCGCCCTTCAGCTCGCGAACTAGTTCGCCAGAGATCCCCTCAGAGTTTGTCGCTCCTCTTTCGGGTCGCCACGAAGCTCGCCGGGTAGCTCACCTAGCACGTGGCGAGCTACAGAGGTCACCTCAAAACTTGAGACAACCATGATGGGGGTCAGTTGGGGGATCGTCTCATTCTCAAGCATAGGTCTTTTACCCAGATTTTGGTTCGAGATTGTCCAGCTAGAGGAGGAGGATCTTGAAGTCATAGTTAAAGGGGATATGTTGGGAGGCCTAAAGGTTATTAGGAAGTTATACGGGGGAGCAAGAATTTGGAATTTCGGTGACCAGATATGGAAAAGACGACCGGAAGTTATGGAGGATGATCCGCTTAATAGAGATGGATGGAAAAAATGGTGGTTTGCCCGAAAAATTCTTCAAACTTGACAAAAAAACAAGAAAACTAAGAAAGAATCGAAGAATAGCAAGAAATGATATTACTACCTTGAAGAATCGAACAGAAATCTGGCAATGTGGAAGAAGGATCACCGGAAAAGTCGAAGGTGCTCTGAAAATTCCGAAGTTGTAAAAGTTTTTAATGAAAGGGGTTTCCTCCTTTTATAGGAGGAAGATAATACTTTGCGAGATTTTTGAAAAGACTAAGGACCTCTTTGCAAAGAATTTGAAAGGTTGGTAATTATTGGCACACGCTTTAAGGCATGAAAGGACATGATAAAGTAAATGACACCTCGAATTCCGAGCCACGTCTGCAAATCTATCGTCACGATGGTAGCTCTCCACAAAGATTGCCAACACTCAGGAACCAATTCGCTATCACGCTAGCTCGCCCAAAGAGGCAAAACAACTCGCCCACACATTTGAAAAACCATATGTAGGCGAGTTGGGGGGCACATGTTGATAGTGGAACTAAATCGAGCTCACTAGGGAGAGTTAACATAAATAAAAGATTAAAGCTCAGTAGCTCGCCCAGTAGCTCGCTCCAGGTTGCCAACCCACATCATCATCCATTAACCACTCAACACAGAAAGAGAGAGAGAGAGAGTGAGAGAGAGAGAGAGAGAGAGCTCACTGAGTAGCTCGTCTAAAGCTCGCCCATAGCATAAGACAAGAGATCACACCTTACTATAAGCACTGGACCTCGGAATAGCACAAGGCAAAGGAGCTCGCCCTATTCGAAGTAGGAAATGGTAGCTAAGTAGGTCTTCAGTAGTAATGTAGTAGGATGAAAGCAATGTAATTAGAGCATAAGAGGTGGCTAAAGAAGACATGTTTTAGGACACTTGTAAGTTAATTAGGCTATTTAAGCTTAAAACATGTCACCTCACCATATGCAAACATATAAATAGGTCTCTTGTACTCTCATTCTCTCTCTAAGTTCAATATACACAAGAAATTTCTCTCTCAACTTTCTCTCACTGCTCAATTCATTTCATAACACAATCTTGATTATTGTTTGGGAGAATTAGATTATTGAATCAGCCACATAAACACTCAATTAAGAAATTCTTCCAACAATTTGGAGCTAGAAGGATCGATTGTCAAAAATTTGAGAGAAGTTTTGAAAGTTTAAGAATGTTCTTAGGAAAATTGAAGAACAAAACTTGAAGATTTGAAGGATACCTTAAAAAGTTTGAAGAAACTAGACAATTTCCAGAACTCGTAATACTCCTATAAAAGGAAAGATCTAAATGCATGTGTGTTTGTGATTAAGCCAGATTCTGGAAAATCATTTACACACAAGGCTAGAAAGAACACTACCTTCATTACCTTTGCTGGAGATTGTTGAAGATGAACTACCCCTTACTGAAGCATGTCATGCGAGAACACCAATATTTCATCCACGACCAGGAGGTGGAAAGAACCGGGGTCCCGAAAAAACTACGCTGACAGGATGGGCTGGACCCGGTGGTACAGTCCGTACTCCGGAACCCGAACAAGCTAGAGCGAACTATAGCTCTACTCCAGGAGGTCTGTAGGCAGCAGAACTCGTTGACCAGCAACCTACTACTCAACCTGTTCCTACCAACACAGCTCGGGATCGGGAAACGAGATATTCACACTCTTCCCAGCTTAAGGAGAGAGTGGGCGAGCAAGAGGCCAGCAGCGCAAGAGCTCGCCGCCAGTAGGCCATGGGGAAGGTCAAGATGAGTGACAGGCTCGGGTCCCAAAGTGGGTGAGCTAGGAGCCAAGCTGAAGGCTCCATGACTAATCAGCCCTGGAGCACCCTCCGAGATAGGTTGGGAAGAGGTACGAGAAAATGGCCCAAGAATCTGTACCAGCACCACTACTCCCGGTGAGGAGAGAAGACTTAGACCTACACCCTCATAGGTCAGCACATGATAGGTTGAGGAGGCCAGTCTCTGACAGGCTAGGTCCGAATGGTGCCCAGCAGTTCTGGCAAATCACAGCAGGATCACCCCAGGGCGAGGGACTGCAGGGTCGTACGCACACGAGGCATACAACCCTTGAACATCCTCCACAGGAGGTGATACACAATGATGAGCTGGCCACGCTGAAAAAGGCCATCGAAGAGCTACAAATGCAGGTGGCTGTCAAGAGTGATGGAGCAGGCACGAACACACTCCCGGCGTCACCCCTAGCATCTATCATTTTGAAAGCACGGGTATAAAAAAAGATCCAGTTCCCAGCAATGGCCGTATATGAAGGAGAGTCTAATCCAAAAGTGCACGTCTCAAAGTATTCAGACTTCATGATCTCCATGGGAGCAACTGATGCCATGCAGTGTAGGAACTTCCCGCTTACTCTCAGAGACCGAGCTCACATATGGTTCTCATCACTAGCTCCGGGGTCGATTCAGTCCTTTGGACAGCTTACACGGGAGTTCCTGTCACACTTCTCGGGTTATGGGACGTACCTTACCCAAAATCACAGAATAGCGAATATTAATCAGAGGAGTGAGAAGTTGGACCAGCAATACTTGGAAAGGTTCGACAAAATTCTGGTGGAAGGCGAGCCCGTAAGCGAGGATACAAAAATTGTGGCGGTCATGACCGGTTTAAAGAAGTGAACAGACCTGTGGAAGGATATGCACCTGTCTTGCCTGAAAACTTATGCAGAATTTAGACACAAGGCATGTGTGTACGTTGCGATGCAGGAAGCTCTCTAGAAGGAAATAGAGAGAAACACAGAAGAGAAGAAGAGTGGGGGCAAAACAGCCGGGGGCACATACAAAGCTCCGAGAAATCTGAAGTCTTTCGGGGATGGTGCTGAGTTCAAGGAAAAATTAAACCAAGTGCTAAATGTGTATGTTGATCATGTATTTACGGCAGTCAAGGATAGGGCAATGCTGAACGAGCCAAGGAAAATCAGGCAGGACGGCAGCAAGCTCATTCCCAATAAGTATTATGCGTACCACCAGAGCATCGGACACTTCACCAGTGAGTGTCGGGACCTATTGAAGCACCTATGGAAATTCTACAAAGATGGAAAGTTGGCTGAGTTCGTCAAGAAAGCCCCGATCAAGAGGCAGAGGCAAGCTAGGAGGGAGGAGTCTGATGAAGAAGACGAAGAGGAGGACGAGGACCATCGTCCAAGGCAGAATAGGTGTAGGCCTCCCACACAGCAGGAACCAAACAGAGAAATCTTGGTTCACGAAGAACAGGTCGGGCAAGCTGGCGGAGTTACAGATAGAAGACCGCCAGCATAAAAAAGACAGAGAAAGACGGACCTGCGAGCTATCCATCAGGTCCAAGAAGGGAGTTCAGGCTCCAAAACCAGCTCCAAAACTATTGGGGAGCTAACCTTCTCCCAAGCAGACTTGGATGGAATCCTCACACCGCACAACGACTCGTTGGTGATAAGCGCCAACATCATAAATACAAAAGTCCACCGCCTGCTCGTGGACACCAGAGCTTACACCAACATACTATTGAAAAGTACCCTAGATCTGCTAGGAGACTATGAGTCGTACATAGAGGATTGTAATCATAGGATAGTGGGATTTGGAGAAGCTGTAACCATCCCCGTAGGTGTGATTAGGCTGTCAGTCAAACTTGTATCGGTCGAGGAGCAGGAAAAGAGGCTCACTAGGTTGATAGATTTCCTAGTCGTAGATCAGCAATCTTCTTACAACGGGTTACTTGGCCGTCCTTTTATATCTAAATTCAAAGTAGCCTGTTCAACCTACTACTACTGCCTTAACTTTCCAACTCCTAAGGGCGCCCGTACTTTAATGGGCGATTAGAAAAAAGCTAGGGAGTGTTTGTTGCACATTAAAAAACCAGTTACACAGGTATTAGTATATAAAAAAGAAGTGCAACACTCACGCGATGAGCCGAACATTCTCGATGTCATCTCAGTAAAAACTGAGTTAAAGGATGTGGACAACCAACTAGAAGAAACGGAGGACGCCCCAGTTAACTCAGATGTCCCCCAACAGGCGGTGCCCATGGACATAGATGGTAGTCATGCAGATGACATACCTACCAGCTCAGATGTGTGAGAACCTGAGGAGGTCCACGAACCTGCGCTCAATGAAGAAAGAGACGAAGATCTCGAACTCCGAGTGGGTTACAAGCCTATGCAGGAGGAGGACGAGCTGAGCTGTGAAGGATTCATCTCGGACCTGGGGTAGAAGAACAAGAAGAGGCGAGCTACCCCAGTGGAGGAACTTAGAGCTATCCAGGTGGATCCCAGCAGAAGTGACCTATAACTTTTTATAGGTTCTAAGTTACAGGAGTCTTACAAGAGTAAGATGGAGGAATTCCTCAGATCCAACCTGGACATGTTTGTCTGGTCCCACGAAGACATGACGGGAATCCAACTCGAACATGTCTGCCATCGATCAAATATCGATTCGATAAGGAGGCCTATCCGACAAAAGTGAAGGAAGTATGGACCAGATAAGTACGAGGCCCTGACCACGGAGGTGAAGAAATTGATGGATAACAAGCTCATCCAGGAGGCACTCTGCCCACAGTGGGTAGCTAACCCAGTACTGGTGAAGAAACCAAATGGGACGTGGTAGCTATGCATAGACTTCACGGACCTCAACACAGCCTGCCCGAAGGACAACTTTCCACTACCACACATTGACCAGCTGGTGGATAACACTGCAGGACACGAGCTAATGACATTTGTGGATACTTTTGCAGGTTATCACCAGATACCAATGCACCCAGATGACCAGGAACACACGACGTTCCACACTAATAAAAATATGCACTGTTGGAGTAGGATGCCATTCGGACTCATCAATGTCAGAGCTACATACCAAAGGTCGGTCAACAAGATGTTTGATCAACACATTGGACATACGATGGAGGTGTACGTAGATGACATCATGATTAGCATTTAAGTATGCATGTATTTTACCTATTTTGTGTATTATTTTGTGTACTATAATGTATTGTTTAGCGTATTTATATATAATTTCACACTTTCTAATTAGTTATAAGTATTTATGTTTTCTATATAAATAAGAAGCATATGTATAATTCAACCTAACCATTATGTCTATTGTATATTGTTGAGGTCTTAAGTGGAGTTATATTTATCCAAATTTTATGATATTGAACACCTAAGACAATGTACTAAATACTTAAGACACTTTAGTGATCCAATTTTACAAGTTTGGATTGTATTTGTACTCAAAAGTGAAGACTCCATTTCTGTCCAATGTTTGGACTCAAAACACATTTTTGTATTTGCACAATATCTGGAGCCTCACTAAACCAATTGAACCAATTCCAGTTGTATTTGATCACTAATTCGTTTCTCTACAACTTATCTTCAGGGCCCAAGTGTCAAAAGTTCCGGCTTCAATGGTCAAAATGACAATCAATGCAAGGGCTTCAGAATTCCTCCATCTCAGTACACATGTTGGGAAACAATTCACCATAATTCACACAAAAGTCCAATTTACACAAGACCAAATCCATTGGTTAGCCAAGAAATTCATCAAGACACAGTAAAAATATTAAAGGCGTTGATTTTGTGCAAGCTGAGATATCTGCTTTTCAAGAGACCACCATAAATTCGCGGAGAAAAACAATCCAGTTTTACCAACTTCACTATTCTGGTCATAACTCACAATCTAGAGATCCGATTTTTGATATCTTAGACTCCTTGGAAAGCTAATCCAACGGCCTACAACTTTCATTCAGAAGTCAAGATGAAATTCAGAAGGAAAGGGTAATTAAATTACTGATCTTTACAAGCCACGTGAATTGGTAGCGAAAGTCTCCATGATTCACTATTTGGAGGCCTATATAAAGAGCCCTTTAGCAACCCTTGAAGGTATTCCATTTTCCTTGTAATCCTTCTATCTTAGTCTAGTATCTCTCTTAGAAATATGAGTTCTTAATGTATTAGTATGAGTAGCTAAATATTTTATTAGAGTTAGGGATGAAGCTTTAGTAAAGTATTAGTAATGTTCTTGGTTATTCAATAAAGATTTTCAAAGTTTCAATCCTTTAGTCATTTGAAGAGTTTTTAAGAGAGGTTTTGATGTGTCATTACTTTGATTTGTTGTAGACTTATTGGCACAACAAATGCTTAGTTTTACACATCAACTATTGATTTTATAAACTTGTTCGAAGGTCTAAAGGTACTTTTCAAAAGTATTATACGTGCTCAAAGTTATATCTTCCGATTGTTAGATTTCGATTGAGTTATCAAAGATAACCAAGATCATAACTCTAGTATTTTTATCTAAAGTGGAATCCCGAAGCTCTAGTATTTTGTTACTTTATTGAAACCTCTCAACTAGATAATATCTTTTTCTTCCAAATCTCCCTGTGGTTCGACACTCTGTCTCCCGAGAAATTTTATTACTTGAAATCAACCTACACTTGGGTGCGTAACTCTCAAGGAGCTATCACATCGTAGTCAAAAGCTTGAAGAAGGAGGACCACTTGGACCACTTCAAGCAAGTATTTGACATAATGTGAACCTACAACATGAAGTTGAACCCCAAGAAGAATAGCTTCAGAGTCCATTCAGGAAAGTTCCTTGGCCACCTGGTGAGTCAACGAGGGATCGAGGTCAACCCTGCCCAAGTGAAATGCATAATGGAGATGAGGCCACCAGATTTGGTGAAGAAAGTTCAGAGGTTTACGGGATGCCTGGCGGCCCTGAACAGATTCATTTCCAGGTCTGGCGATAAAAATTGACCTTTCTTCGAGTCAATAAAGGTCAAGAAGAAGGAAGACTTCCAGTGGACGAGTGCCTGTCAAAAAGTATTCGAGGAGATCAAAGAATACCTCAGCAATCCACAAGTCTTATCGAAGCCAGTAGGTGGAGAGAAGTTATACCGCCATCAGTTTGGTCCTAGTACTAGCAGAAGGAAAAACACACCTACCAGTGTACTACATAAGCCAAGCACTGTATAAAGCGGAGCTGCGTTACTCACCTACGGAGAAGCTGGCTTAAGCACTGATAATGAGTGTTAGAAAATTACAGCCCTACTTCTTCGACCATCGGGTGGAGGTGTTGACAACATTCCCACTGAGGCAAATTCTACATCGACCGGACACTGCTGGACGCTTACTCAAATGGTCACTAGAGGTCAGCCAATATGAAATAACCTACGCACCCCGAACAGCAATCAAGGGACAAGCACTCATCGACTTTATCATTGAGCTAACTTTCCCACAAGATCCGACGAAGGGACGTATCTTCCCATGGAACCTCTACATAGATGGATCATCGACTAGCACAGCAGCAGGAGCCGGTGTAGTACTAATAAGCCCAGACAGACAAATCTTCAATTTGGCGATTAGATTTGATTTCAGAGCAACAAACAACGAAGCTGAATATGAAGCACTGATAGCAGGACTTAGGTTATCATTAGCTATGGGAGCAACCAAACTGCAAATATTTTGAGATTCCCAGCTAATAATATCCCAAGTTCGGGAGAGTACGAAGCTAAAGACCAACAGATGGCAATATATTAGAAAATAGTGGCGCACCTAATCTCACTATTTGAACAAGTGTACATCGAGCAGATCCCAAGGTTGGAAAATACACAAGCAGATACACTAGCCCGACTAGCTATGAGCAGCGGAGAAACGGAGTTAGCAGAAGTCGTGATAACAAAGCTACGAGATCCCTCAATGTTTGATTACAAAGTACATCAAACCTTCGAGTGGGGGGCAAGAGGAAGATGATGACTGGCGAGCTCCAATCAGAAAATACTTGGAGGATGGAACACTTCCAGAAGATGTTTGGGTAGCTAGTCGGCTAGTAAATCAGGCAGCCAAATACATACTTGTAGATGGCCAACTGTATAAACGAGGATTCTCTCTACCCTTACTCAAATGCTTAACAGAAAGTAGGGGTTAGAAGTGTTAGAAGAAATTCATCAAGGGATCTGTGGGATTCACGTTGGGGGGCAAGCTTGAGCATACAAGACAATCAGGCTAGGATACTACTGGCCCACCCTATGCAAAGATGCTATTAGCTTCGCTCAAAGATGCCGAAAATGCCAGTTGTTTACACCAAACATTCATACTCCTGCAAATAAGCTCAAGTCAGTCTTCAGCCCATAGCCTTTTGCAAAATGGGGTATCGACTTAATCTGCCCATTCCCACCTGGCAAAGGCGGTGTCAAGTTTGTCGTAGTTGCAGTAGACTATTACACAAAATGGGTTGATAACGCAGGAAAGAATGATAAGCTTTATATGGAAGAACTAATCTGTAGATTCGGACTCCCGCAGTCGATCTTGACGGATAATGGTAGACATTTTGATGGACAGAAACTTAGAGAGTCCTGTAGCTCGTGGAACGTAAAGAAGCATTACTCGACCCCCTACCATCCTCAATCAAATGGACAAGTGGAAGCTGTCAATAAAATCTTGAAGCACATCCTAAAAATCCGCTTAGAAGATAGAAAAGGTAGTGGGCAGACGAGCTCCCAGAAATGTTGTGGTCCTATCAAACGTCCTACAGAGCTAGTACCAGAGAAACACCCTTTGCCCTAGCATTCAGAATAGAAGCAGTAATCCCAGTGGAGGTCCAAAATCAGACTTGGAAGGTCGTAGCATATGACGAAGAAAGTAATGATGAAGCCTTGGCAGTAAAGAAGGATCTGCTTGAAGAGACTCGAGCCTCTTCAGAACTAAAAAATGCAACCTACAAGCAAAGTGCCGAAAAATATTATAACACCCAGGTGCGGTATAGAAAATTTAAGGTTGGGGAGCTAGTGTTAAGAAAGCAACTAGCAATGCCACCGGGAGCATGTGGACCTAACTGGGAAGGACCGTTCCGAGTCACCGCTAGTTGGACTAATGGGACATACGACTTGGAGGACATGGAAGGGAGAGCTTCATCTTACACATGGAGCGCAGCACACCTGAAGAAGTACTACCAGTAATAGAGGAAGGAAGACAAGTAGCTTGTAAATAGATTGGTTAAAGGTTCGCATCAGAAATGTTGATGGAGACCTATGTAAAGACCTTTGTTCAATAAAAGATGTACTTTTTCAGTTATCTATTCAAGCTTAATATGCAAATGGCACAAGTCCCAAAATGTTATTATCAAAGCTCGAGGCAAAAGTAGTTAAAGTGCTAAGGGTCGTTAAAGTGTCCAACTAAAAGGATTACTAAGAACACACTACCCAGTGTTAGAAAAACTCTCAGAAGACGATTTTTAACATCTAAGGCAAAGTGTTTTATAAAAATCCAATTGCCCAAGAGATCAGAATAAAGAGTACAATTTGCGGTCCTAAGCGACGAAGACGAACAAATACGTACCAAATAAAAAGCGAGCTATAAAAAGATAATAATATTCAAGAGCAAATAAAGTAAGATAGGATAGAAAAATCGTACTTTATATATATAATCTTCAGAGCCAAGTACAAAAGGTATCGATTACAAAAAGCCGACTAACCGGCTATCTGACAAAAAGTACAAAAAATACCCACGCAGGAGCAAATAATTAAATTTAAACAAAAAAAGGAAAGAAAAATCCTAAAATGGAGGAGCAGCGCCGGCAACAGGATCGGTAGTAGTCGGAGGCTCCGGGGCAGCTGAGGGATCGATACTGGCAGGGGCGACCTCCTGCCCAGCTGGAGGAGAGAGGGTAGGCATGTTAACAATCGGGCTCAATCCGCTCGTGTCAACCATGATGTCCCCTAAGAGCTCACCAACTTGTTCCTAAGTGAGCTCGGCCTCTTGCTCACTTCCTTCAGTGGGTAGCTTGCCAGCTACCTCTTCCTCGCCCTCACCGACCTCCTCCTCAGCTACTTTGGTGTCCAGAAGGGGGTATGGCCCGCCTGTGATCTTGATGTGGTCAGGAATGAAACTCAGATCGACACCAAGCTCCGCCAGATCACCGATGTCGGCAACAGAACCTGGAGGAATGGAAGCCGACGCTATGAAGTCACAGTATTCCTTCTTTAGAATCACCCACACATCCTCATTCTTATCAACCTCCCACCGATAAGCCCGAAGGATCTCGGTGTAACACAGGAGATAGCCAAAGTCAGAAGCACCACCATCTGCAGCCTCCAAAGCCTCAGTCGAAACCAATACATCCACAAGGTCTTTGTTCGGTGTAAATGAGTCCTCACGCAAGTGTACGTGTTCGTGATT
>JAPKLY010002375.1:0-25783 GCA_026898435.1 Prunella vulgaris | reverse complement strand
TCAATAAAGATTTTCAAAGTTTCAATCCTTTAGTCATTTGAAGAGTTTTTAAGAGAGGTTTTGATGTGTCATTACTTTGATTTGTTGTAGACTTATTGGCACAACAAATGCTTAGTTTTACACATCAACTATTGATTTTATAAACTTGTTCGAAGGTCTAAAGGTACTTTTCAAAAGTATTATATGTGCTCAAAGTTATATCTTCCGATTGAAATCACTTGATTGTTAGATTTCGATTGAGTTATCAAAGATAACCAAGATCATAACTCTAGTATTTTTATCTAAAGTGGAATCCCGAAGCTCTAGTATTTTGTTACTTTATTGAAACCTCTCAACTAGATAATATCTTTTCTTGCAAATCTCCCTGTGGTTCGACACACGGTCTCCCGAGAAATTTTATTACTTGAAATCAACCTACACTTGGGTGCATAACTCTCAAGGAGCTATCATAAATATGGGACACGAAGCTCACAACTATGTTGTTCTCTTTTAAAATGTGATGAAAATTGCATCAATTTGTTCATAATCCATTGAGTAACTATGGGACACGGAGTTGACTACTACAATGCTCTCTTTTGAAAAGATGGATAAATATGAATTAAAATAGTGTTTTATAAAATAAATTGGGGCAACACTAATGAAGTAAATTCATGTAAAATCCGTTTTGAGATGTGTGTGTGCCGACATATTTGACAACATTTGTTAGGGCATGAAATTTTGACTAAGTCTTTGATGGTTATTTATTTTCTGAATTTTAATTTTATTAAGTCTTAATTATGTGAATTAATTTTCTAAATTTATTTAATTAATTATGTGTTGTGTTATGGGTAGTTATTTAATTTTATTTCCAAAACTTCCCACTTCCTTATTTTTCGAAATGATGGGTGGTTTTTTAAACCACCACATCATAATTATGGGTAGTTTTTTTCTTCAAGCTGAAAATTTGAAAATAACTTCCAATTCATATCTCTATAAATTAGATCTCATTTTTCATATCTTTTTTTTGCCATATATCAAATATTGTTTAAGTTAATTAAAGTGTTAGCATTTTTTTAGAAGAGGTATTATTTGTACTCTTGTGTAGTATCACTTCATCTTCTTTATTTCAATTAGTTTAAAATTATTGAGTGTTGATTATTTTAATATTTCTCTCTGAATTTGATTAGATGGCTACGCGAGGAGGCTCTGCATCTTCACAATCATCACAGTAGAAATCAAAACCAACATCCCAAGAAAACCCTCTGCAAATTCTTGCTTCCATGGCTACCTTTTCTAAATCCCAGAATACCACCGAAAATGCTGAGGCATCGACACCAACATCACCATCGATTACCATTGGCTCGATGGAGGTTCCCCTACCTGTTGCACCTCAACCATTTAACTTCACAAATCCACTCTCAATCCAAGCCGAAATGGCTCTTTCTTCTTCCATTACACCTATTGTTGCTGAATCTTTCAAACCCACACCGAAAGAACTTGAAACTTGTCCGATTGAAATCAAGCTTTTAGCAGACGCGACCATGGACGAGATGGTTGCCGCTTAGAATCAACTCTGCCTACAAACGACTACCCCTGTAATCGTTGTAGGGGAGAGTGTAATTGACTTAGATCCGGTAAAAAGAATGGCGCACCCTGAAGATTATGTTAAAAACATCTCAACAGAGAAAGAAACTGACTTGGATGGTGGGTCTGGCGACTCTGAAGGCTCCAGCTAATCTTTGCAACTGGGAGAGCGGCTCCAAAATGTTCGCGATCGTGGGCGTGGGAAGATTACCTTTCGTGGTGGTAAACGTAGGGTTTCCTACAGAACTATGTGGAGAAGGGTGAACTACTCTGAGAAGAGGCGCAATGTACTTGATGATGGGATTGCTTCTAAGCCCATCAAGGTCTTTGGCTCAGATAAAGAGAAAGAAGACTCCCCTGTTCCAAGTGGGAACGATGAAAGCTCAGAGGAGACTGATTCAAGCATGAATATTCCTTTGAATCAGTACATAGCAAAGAAAAGATCATCAAGAAAGGAGAAAGAAAAAGAAAAGGTTGTTCTGAACGATGTTCCCGAAAATGTTGCTGAAAATGTTGCCTCCCCGAAAGCAACATCAGGGTCTGAAAACTCAGAAGATGATGACCAACATACTGAACAACACTCATTTCTCAAAATAAGGAGATTCTGGTACATTCTAACTTTGGTAATGATGATGATGATGCTAGTTCTGATAAGAATGAGGATTACTATAATGTTGATAGCAAGAAATTTAAGGAGATTAGATCTAGGTTGTGGATTACTGAGAAGTTGATCAAAGTTTCTGATTTTGAAAAACTTGGGATGGTCAGATACTTGGAGGATAGGAAGCTGTTATACTCTGTGACATTTGCTAAACCATATTTTGTTGAGTGCATTTATGAGTTTTATGCTAACTTACATGCACATACTGGAAGGGAAAACTCTAAGTTCTATGACAACACTTGGTTTAGGAATATGAGA
The DNA here is from genome assembly GCA_026898435.1 of Prunella vulgaris. Classification (NCBI taxonomy): domain Eukaryota; kingdom Viridiplantae; phylum Streptophyta; class Magnoliopsida; order Lamiales; family Lamiaceae; genus Prunella; species Prunella vulgaris. The sequence continues at coordinate 23,301 of JAPKLY010002375.1, read as the reverse complement.
ATAATGTTGAATCCCAGATTGATTAATGATGCTCTGAAATCTGGTAATTGTGTTGAACCTGTAATTGAAGATATGAATGTTGTGATTTCTGTGCTGACTGGTGGTTTGGTATCCACTTGGGTGAATAGGATTAGTGCTTCCAAGCTGACAACTTTGTTCTCTATCCTGCATAAGTTGGTTGTATATAATTGGTTGCCTTCAACTAATACTACAATTTTAACAAAGAAGCAAGCTGTCCTTTTGTACAAAATTCAGATTAAACAGTTTGATTTGGGGCAAACAATATTCAGAAATATGATGAGCTATACTGGTCCTATCTCTGGAAAAGGATTGCTACCCTACCCTTATTTAATCTCATTGTTGCTAGAAGATAAAGAATTTGATAGGCCAGAGGCTGAAACAATCTGCAGTTTTCAAGCTAGCTTCAGAATCTCTCACACCTTGCTCAGTGGACCACAGGTGATTGATGTTCCGTTACCCGGTGTAAATCCAGCTAACTCTGCTCAGAATCGACCTTCTACCTCAAATGCTGCTGAACATGTTGGAAAAATTAATGCCAACATGTCACCTGGAGGATCCATTCTTTCTGTCCAACTAACTCCCTCTTATATTCTTGATCAAATTTCCTCTCTGCAGACCACAATTGATAATTTTCTGGCAAATGTGGAGGATTTGAAAATTAGAAAAGCATTTTGGGAGAATCTCCTTTCCACTCCAACAGGGGGAGTAGCTCCTGATGTTGATGTACGCACAAATTCTGGGGGAGTGTAGTTACAAGACATGGAGGTTGATGTAGATCCAGAAGAACCAGGAAATGAAGTTGTTGCTGAAAATGTTGTTCAAGATGATGCCAACATATTAAGGCAGGCTGTTAAAGACACTGTTGCTGAGGTGGTTGTTGATGACATTGGGGTCACACAACCTATTCCTGATGATATCCTGAGTCCATTCAATGAAAGATTTGAGGATGCAGTCGAACATGAAGATGATGTTCAAAGTTGAGCTTGTGTGATGATGAAGATCGAACTATGGGGGAGTTTCTGCCGGTCCTTGTGGATGCAGCTGTTGATCTCTATCTTCAGCCCTTCTCCTCTCCTTTACTTCATTTGAGTTTTCATTATTATGCTTAGACTCTGTTTTTATTTTAAAGTTGTAATAGTTGATAACCTAAAAAAACAGTTCTTAGATTAGGCTATTCTATTTCATGTTTTGCTAGGTCTAAAGCATTGTTTGTATGCTTTATGAACCTTCTCTATTTGTTTTTTTTTAATATGCTTATAATTTTGTTTTGGTTTATGGTTATCCTTTGGTCTATAAGCACCTTATGTTGTGCTTTATGTCCGGAAAACTTGTTTTGGTTGACAGTTAACCTTTTGGTCCATAAGCACCTTATGTTGTGCTTTATGTCCACAAAACTTTTTTTTCTTTCTTGCTTTATTTTATTTGGTTCGAATAAAATTTTTCATCACTTCATTTGATGAAAATTTTATCATTTCATCTACATAACTCTGATCAACTCTAATCAAATTTATTTGATTATGATCAACATCAGTGTGTTGTAGTAGAAAGGCCAAATTGGGGGAGATTGTTGATGTTGAAAAAAATATTATGCAATGTGTTGCCATCATTTTAGAGAACATCAGAATTCGCCCTTTCTACTAACTTTCCTAATGATTTTTCCAGTTTATATTATTTTTCTAGGCATGGAAGTTGAAGACGTGAAGGTCCCAGAAGGTTCTAGAACGTCAGGCGGTTCCATTGCTTGAGTAGAGAGATATTCACTAACTCGGAAGTTATCACTATGGGCGGTTAATTTGAAGCCCACTACTTGGCTTCATTATGGAGTGGAGAGCTCATTATCTACGTCTATAAATAGAGCACCACTTCATCATTTTAAAGTATGACCAAAAAGTATAATTCAGAGTTGAACGGATCATGTGTCATTAACTAGATTCTAGGTTATACACGGTTCATCAGAATATTGGGAACATTAGTCTCAGCATTGTTCACAACATTCATTATTTGATCTAACAATCCATTCGGCTAAACGTAGACGTGTTAGGTTTTGTTTAGGTCTATTCTTATAGGTCTTGTTTAGATCCTTGTGTGATCTTGTGTAGGTCTTACGTGTCCTTGAATTTTGGTTTCTTGTGTAAACCTTGTATTTGTGTCACTACAAGTTATAGTGAAGTTTCTCTGCTAGTGAGACAGCATAGTCTATACATTTTGTATAGCCTATGAAAATTTTGATATCCCTTTGCAAAAGTGTATGTTTAAGTCTTCCGCTGTGTAGTGTTGTCATTTATGTTGTCGACATTTTTAACAACACTTCTCTAAAATATTTTCAATCACACGCACCAACACCTTCAGAATCAACATAGAGAACATTCACATCTTCATGTAATAATCACTCTCATCTTCATGCACTTTCTAATTCACACTTTTCAAGCAATTTGGCTTCCCTTTCTTTAGGCTTCGCTAGCACTTGCTCTTGCTTTTCTTTTTCACATCAATCCATGCATAGAATTTCCTTCTTCTTTAGCCACCATATTCTTCATCATCTCACCAATCTTCATTCCTTCTTTTCACTCTACTAATCATAGGGATAAGAGAGTTCCAAAAAGGAAGGAAGTATGGTTTAAAGTGTGGTTAGCCAAAGGAAAGGTTTATAGTCACAAAATGGTGAACAATGGATCATAATATCATTGGTAGGCTCATAGAGGCAAAGTGACTCAATATAGATAAAAAATGGCCTCAAATCATATCATGTGAACTCCTCATCTAATGTAGTCTCAAATAAGACTAAAGCCAAGTTCTAGAGTAACATGTACGTGTGTGGAACTCATATCAAAGAATATCATCCATTCAAGATTGAAACGGGAATAAATGGATCAAACCTCACGGGATAAAGGTGATCAAGACTCATATCATATCCAAAATGCTCAAATCATCAAAGTCTCAAGAATCATAGAATCAATAACACCCTAAACAAGGCATGAATCACATGATGCGTCCACTATTCCTAACATGAACTTTCAACACCATCCACACAATAATAAGACTATTTCATGCATCCATCACTCTAAACTAGCAACAATATCACAAAAATCATCAAGAAAAACAAGTCATCCTATAAGCACAACGTCCTAAAGCATAAAAGAGACACTAAAATCATCCTAAACAAAGCATTGCAATGAGATTTGCAAAATGAACACACCCCTCCAAACTTTTTTGGATCAAGGATCTAAAAGGTTTGGCAAAAGTGAAGTAAAGATCATGCAACACACTAATCAAAACAAACTACTAATAGCATCATCACGAAATCCATGACAATTCATCACAATCAAGCAAACTAAGCAACTATCACAATCTAAATAACACAATCCAAATAGCAATATCAAATAACATCCCAAAAGAACGCTAGAGTTAAAGATAGGAAAGTAAGATACAAGGGAAGAGATTGTTACCCTATCCTTTTGAAGTTAGACCGAAGTTTTCACTTCACAAAGGAGAGTATCTCGGGTGGGTGAAGTGTCTCTCTCCCACATGCCAATTCATCATCGCTCTTTGTGCTTCAAGTATCTACTCAATGTTGTTGCTAATGGAAGACACATCCATACGAATGGAGGTCACATCCGAGCGAAGAGTACGGAAATCATCTCTTGATTGCGCGAATTTGTTTTCACACACAATTCGCTAAGCCTACAAGAGTATAGGATCTTTGTAGAGGTAAAGTTGACCAAGTAATAAAATTATCGAACCCTAGGGAGGTAATCTAGTGCAAGGAGATAATAGAAAATGGAGTGCTAAATAAGCTACAAAAGCGATAAATGTTTTCGGGTTTTGTGTTTAACAAAAATAAAATCAAAGCAACTAAACTAACTACCAAATTCTACCAACTAGAATGAAGTGAGGATTGAAGTGCTTCAGGTTTTCAATTATGTGTTCCTTGAACCTAATTTAATCTATGTCGATCTTTTATTTCATTGGCTTCTTAGGTTAAGTCTAAACCTCATTGAATTAACAAACTCTCGTTCAATTAACTCAATGCTTGATTAGGAGTGTTCTAAAGTCCTTAGCCTCTCTCGATGATCTAAGTACTTAACTAAAACAATTAATCTCTCATATCCCTCAATGAATGCACTCGTCTACACTAGCTCAACTCTCGCTTTTTGCTAATGGAGCCTAATACACCATCTAATAGATACAATTAATTAACACTCAATAAACCTATTATCAAAGAACCCAATCAACCAATTTCCACAAAATCACAACACAAATCTCATTAGATATAATTAAAACTAAGACCTATTGTATACATGCATCGAAAATCAACTCATCAAGTGATCGAACTAGGATAAATCCTCACCTAATTGATTAACTCTCGTTACATCAACCTAGTGCCTAATTATGGGTGTTCTCAATGATCAATCCCCTGTCGGTATAATAGACATCTCAATAATATCATTTAACAAATTATTCAATCCAATTAAACACTCAATTGAACAAGCTCAACTCTCACTTTTTGCTCACTCAATCGAAATGCATAAACGATGAAGAACAATCAATTAAAACTCAAGTAAACCACACATTAAGAGCTCAATCACCAAACAAATTAAAATCCAAGAACATAAACAATAGATTAGTCAATTCTCACATAATATCCAACACCCTAAGCACAAGAAATTTAGCCCATAATTAATCTAAACAAACCCATAACAATGAAATAACAATAGACCAAGAACATGAATCAACTAAGGAAATAAACAAGGGTCAGTTACATAGGGAGCCAATTGTTAAGAGTAATACATATAGAAGGACACCTATGTTACCTATATTTCATTTAGGAGCATAATAGGCTTTTTCTAATACTATGTAACCTAACTATTACTGATGGGACAATACAAATAAAGCAAATAGGTAGTAAAAAAAGTTGTCTGACAAGAAATAGGTGGTTACTATTCATACAGCTTGCTCGTGAGAGGACAGTTTCTACAGTTTTATGTGCAAAAAAGAGGGAAAACTCAACATTAACAGAGAGAGAAACCCCAAAGAAATATCCGATTCATTTTTTGGATTGACAATTTTGGTACACAAACTATCTGGAAGAAGGTTAATAGAAAAGGTATGTGTTTCATGAATAATGTTTTGTACGATTCAATGAACAGAGAAAGGGATGTTCTGAGTATGAGTTTAAAGGTGGGATCCATTATTATCAAATGAAGCTAGGGTTTGTTGTTTTTTTTTTCAGTTTCGTCTAGAAATACAAATGCCGAGGAGAAGAGTAAATCGGATTCGAGTAGACGAAAAAGAGCATGATGTGTTGGAAGATAGGAGGGCAAAGTGTCCCAGAGTCAGAGGTAATGTTGGTTTTTTTAATTGTTGGGTTTTGTCGCATCTGTTTCTGACTTTAGTAGTAAATTATCTTTTGTATGATCGGTGGGCGAACTTAAGTGACGGGTTTGATTTTTTTTTGGGTGTGGGGTAGGGTTTACGAATACCTGTCTTGTGGTAGGTGGGCGTACGAGGATATCGTAGTTTGGTGCGATTTGCTGCTTTCCTTTGTGGGGACCATGGATAGTTTGCGTTCTTTGTTTTTTATTCCTTGATTCCATAAAGCCGTAGGCATGTACCCAAGCATGATAAATGTACCAAAGTAGTATAAATGTACCAATGATATGCCCTGTTGTTGGTTTGTTGCTGATTATTTGTTTTGTAGTTAGATGACTCGTACCAGAGATGTGTTTGCATGTAAATAATTGTTACAGACAAAGTGTGTTTATATGATCTGTTATTGTAATGTATTGTTCCTATATTCGTTTTTTGTTTATAATCATCAAAGACTGCAGTTATTATGTTTAGGTAAAGCTAATTTGAAGATTTTGAATTGGGAGACTTCATAGGCCAGTAAATGATCTGATGTAATATTCCCATATATATACGTCTAATGTAATATTCCCATATATATACTTTTAATGTAACATTCTCATATATAGACTTCTAATGATCTAATTCATATATGCAAAAAGCAGAGGCTTTTGATGGGATTATGTATGTAAAAAATAGCGTATATTTGAAAATGGACTGACAAAAAATGTATACGTGTAATCAATACATAATGTGGACAAATGTAGTTCCTTTAAACAACAGATAAAAAGGGGAACAGTGTATTATCTACATATTGCAAATATTATCCAATGAAACTTGATACGAAAGGAATGATCGCAAATATAAAGGCCGAATTCTGTATCTATTATAGCATTGACAGAGCTAGTATGTGCACATTGATGAATTGATACAATGATATGTAAATGTTAATATTTATGTGCGTAAAGTTAATATTATTTGCGTAGTGTGTAGATTAGTTGCATTTAAAAGGTTTTATACTGTTAGTAAATTATGGAGTAATGAATTTGATTGGGAGAATGCATGAAGCTGATCAGTATTGCACCCCTTGATCCACGTAAATGCTGCATTGTGTGTTTGGTTTCTTTAAAAGCTATCAATACTTAGGATAATTGCCAGTTTGTAATGTATTATTGGATCAGATTCCAAAGACCGTTCAAACCGTATGAACAGAGGAAGGGTGCAAAGAAATGATGCTAATAACCCTGGTTCGCTTCCAGGTGAGTCATGGAAGACCTTTTTGTTGTTTCTAATTATACTGGGTATATTTTGTTTGTAATAGATTTGTCTTGTTTCTAAATTTTTCAGACACAACGCAAGGGGCAGGAAGAGCAGTATTGGGGGATATATTGGATGCATCAACGACAGAATCCAGTGACTCAGAGAGAGGCCCGAAGAATCCATTCAGTTTTCACTATACTTCAAAGCTAAAAAGAAACATAATGTGTAAAATGATTTTTCTCTACTGAGTGATATGTGAATGTAAGTTTTTTTTATTATTATGTTGTAGGACGCAAAGCCAAGGATGATGGGCGGAATTGTTTTAGAATTAATTTGGTGACAACTATGAAGAAAATACAGTCACTGCGATTCACAGATATGCAACTAAGGGAGATTAAAAAGATACCTTTCTGGCTATTATTTGAAGCGACACGGACAGCTGACTATGAGTCATATAGGATTTTGTGGCACAAAAATGAAATGGATATAAAAAATATCATCAGCACATTTGACCAACAGTCCAGAGAGTTCATGTTTGGAGATGAAAAGTTGAATTTGACATCAAGAGATGTACAGCTTATTTTCGGGGTTATGTGTGGGTCAGGGCAAATACCACTGAAGAGCACGGATTACATTGTGCCAGATTGGGTTATAAGGTATTTTGGACCAGGTTGGAATCGTGACAGAGGTGGGCACATGACAAAGAAATATGTGTATTTGAAGCTGAAGGATTTAATGAAATCAATTGATCCAAGAAGTAATTCAGATGTAGCAAGGCTCATACATTTATATCTAATGGCTGTGCTACTGACGCCTGGCAGGAACACATCTGTTCCATGGCATTACACAGTATACGTAGACAATATTGAAGATGTGAAACAGTATGACTGGAACGAGGTGATTGTTAGTGTGCTTTTGGAGCGGTTGTCAATGAGCACGAGTCTGAAGAGTGGAGGATGTGCTATCCTATTGCCTATAAGTGTGTGACCTGAGGAAATTCCATTTTTCATTTTTGTTAAATGTATGTATAATACACTAGAACGTTAGAATAAATAAATGGGAACTAACAAGTTGACATGTGTGCATATTGTAGTTTTGGTTGTGTGAGCATTTGAATCTGACTGATCTGGTTTTTCCTGGAGCTTTCCCTCGTATCCTTAGGTGGGACCTGTCAGCACTGAGCAACGTGCTTAAAGGAATCAGGCTCAGTAGATTAGCACCAAATGATGTGAGTACATACCTTAGCTATAGAGAAAATGTATTAAGTTTATGTAATGAGTATGAGTTTGTTTGTTATGTATTGTATACCAAATACACATAATAATTTTGGAGTATGGATGAATTTGGTGATAATTGCAGATACACAGGGTGGTGTTAAAGCCGACAGCGTATGAGAAGGAGAAATTAAGGGAACTTTGTATGGCATGGAATGAACCAATCACCGCGAATATATCCGAAGGTGGAACAGACAGTGAATCGGAGGAGGATCAGACTGGTATGGATAACTATATGGGGAACAAACCTGAAGATTTGGACTATTGCGTGTACCCAACTCAACCTATTCGCACTAGAACACTGAATGAGGTAATGGTGAACTGTGCTGAGAACAGCGAACGAGTAATTCACTGCACAGGTGATAGAAAGGCTGGTACGAGCAAGGGTACGATAAGAGATAGTGTGCGCGGGGTACAGAAAGTAATCTTTGGTAGCATGATGGACAGTGAACCAGGAAGTTCGAAGACTGTAGAAGAATGTTTGAAGTCCGGAAGTGTAAACATACCGGCAGGAGCAGGGAGTGTTGGTGCTGGTAGAGGTAAAAGTGTTGAGGATGGAATACAGCCTAATAATGAAAATCCTACAGGGAAAGCTGTGCCAGAATGCAATGAAGAAAGACTGCGTGATGAAATAGCGCACTTAAGGGCGTTGGTTGCAGAGAAAGATGGTCGAATAAGCGTGCTGAATAGGCAATTGTTGGAGCAGGAGACAAAGGCAGCGGATGAGATGAGACGAAGTAGAATTCTTGGGAAAGACAGCGATGCACACATGGTTAGGCTTGAGACTGTAAAGCGAACATTGGAGGAGGACAATGTGCAGTTAAGGAATGCGTTACAGGAGAGAACGTCAGATGTACAGGCATTGCAAAGGCAGTTGGAGGAGGGTAATCGTCGGAAAGAACATGAAATTAGGCAAATGGAGAATGAGATGGAGCGGATAAGGTTTGAGTTGGGAGAAACTCAAAGGCAATTGAATTCTATTGTTAACCCCACAACAACACAGGTCTTGGAGGATGAGCGAACGATTAAAGAGATGGACACACTTGCAGAGCTCTCGATCACGAAAAAGAAGAATACAAAGCTGTTAGAGGAGAATGAGTACCTGGCAGACTTCCTGAAAACGTATGAAATGATTGACAGGGGACGGGACAGCAGTTATAGGAGCCAGTCACCGCGCGGACGGAAGAAACGAGGCAAGCGTGTTGTGCAGCCAAGCACAATAACAAGGTGTGTCAAGGCACGCACAAGGGGTGATGAGAGGAAAGCATTGTAGACATCCCCCCAGATGAGTACCAAGGAAATGGTTGCAGTGCACGAGCGGCGAGGCAAGAAAAATAAAATGAAATGGGAGACACAGTTCAATGCAGTGAGTAGGATATCTGAAGAGGATAAAGAAATGATAGATGAATACTGGAGGGTTGGTGGTGAAGAGTAAGTACAATATATAATAAATATGGTGTTTGTAAAATAGAACTAAACAAATGAGTTAATTGTTTGATCTATATTGTTTATGTTTTGTCTTGGCAGTTATATGGTCTGGAGTACAGAGGATGCAATGGGGGTTGTGTATCTCAAAGACATAATAGCAATTGTGCACCATGAAAGAATATCTACTGGAGTAATGTTCTTTATGATATTATAATTATGAATTTTGTTGACGTGATAGTACAGAATGGTGTCGGTGATCTGAACATTATACACATTTGTTGGCAGGTTGTGGATTCATGGGCGAGGCTTTTGCAGATTAAGTATCCATCAGATGGGAAGTCTGGACGTGTGATTTTCTTTTCAGCATCCTGTTGGGTAATATGTCTATTATTTTATGCTGAATTGCTCGAATGTGAATATATTGAAGTTTTTGTAATATGCATTTTGTTAAAAAAATGATACAGGAGCTAATTGTAGCTAACAAGCATGGCAGAAGCAGGAGTTTGGTACAATTGGTGGATAAGCAGTTGGATAGTGTTGGAATGACTGATATTTTTCTATTCCCTTTGCTTATAAGGGATTTGGAAAGGAAAAATGGTGAGCTGGGTGATCATTGGACGCTGCTAAAGCTGGATATGAACACCTGCAGGTGGAGCTTTTTCAATTCCTTGGTGCCCAGGTCGAAGCATGTAAAGGATGTACACCTGGATTGCTGCAGGGTTGTAGTGAGTTTGAAATTAGAGTGAATGTCAGATGTACTTTGATGTATTAAGTTTGACAACTTTGATGTATTAAGTTTGACAACTTTAATGTATTGCAGACAGAGTATGTTGTGGGCAAGATGAGGCATGTGGCACAGAAAATGCCAACGAAGTATCAGATGCTATGCAGCAACTCAAAACCTATTGTTGTACCATGTCCTCAGCAGGAAGCGGATATTTTAGATTGCGGTGTGGTGGTCTGCTTTAACATGTAGTCTGAAATGAATATGAAGACTCTAGTGAGAAGGGCGCTTACGCAAGCTGCATCAGGTGGGTATAGAGCTCGAATGGTTGCATTGTTGTTGGACCCGCAGAATGCATTCTTGGGACAGGCGTAATATTTGGTTAATTCCTTGTAGATTATGAACACTGGTACGTAGTTAATTTCTATGGATTATGTAAGGCATGTAATAGAGGTGAATATTTGTGAACGTAGTTAGGAGATGAAGTAATGTGTAGGTGTGGAAATGGGACAGAAGTGTGTATGGGGACAATGGCTGGGGAAGGAAAAAATGCTATGTACCATGGGCATGGTATGTGTACCAATGTGTTTAGCTGTGTACATGTAGTCGTAAAGGACAGGTACACTTGGCGCGTTGTGTACCTCGTGGTCCCTAAGGTTGGTACACATGTGAAGTTGTGTACCAGCGGCAAACTGTGTACCAGCGGCTAACTGTGTACCAGCGGCAAACTGTGTACCAGCGGCTAACTGTGTACCATTCCAATCTGATGTATTATTTGTGTACCAGATCAAATGCACTGCGTATTTCCCCACGATCTAGAGTCGGGGTATAAAAGAGGTGCATTGTCAAGTTGATGTTAGGATTTTGGATTTTAGCTTTGATACTAATGTTCCGACTCTTTTGAATGGGGTAATGTGTGTATGATTAATGGCTTAATTGTGTGATTAATGGTTTTTTTTTGTGTTGTTATGGATAAACTAATCATTTATGGCCACGCTGAGGGAAGCTTGTTGTTGTAGGATGGGTCTGGATGCAAATTTATGAACATCACCATTTAAATTTCGGCAGTGTTGAATTTGTCACTGTGATAATATTAATATGTTGTCCGCACTTTAAATACGAACAAGTTTTTTTTATGATAGTAATTAAGTCCTTATAAACAAGCTGTAGTGATAAAAACTGCATATACTTCTGTCATATATATTAAATTTAGTGTTTTAATTCATATATGGGAAGAGGCGCACGCTTGTACAAGACTTTTTATCAATCACAAATTGTTTTTATTTTATTCAATGGGTGATACATGTAACAAAAAAATGTGAGATATACGTGCATGGGGGAACAAAAAGTTCATTGTTGAGTGGCAAAAAATGATAAAATGGTTAGTGAAAAAATTAATTTTGTTCGTAAGGTGGCTGAATTTTGATTGTAGTGATGAGATTTGATTTTTTTTTCTTTTTAAATAAATTGAACTTCTTAGTTTAAATCTATGAATTATACTCGTCGAATGGTAGGTCAGTGCATGGGTGAAGGGCAACAAATGATAACAAACATGGATAGATAAAAAAGGTAGTTTTAAGGGATGAGTGTTTGACTTAATGATTATAAACATTCCTCATTAAATGTCATACTTTGACTATTTTGTAAAGATCATGTTAATTTTGTGGAAACTACCAATAGTTGACTTTACATTGTGGAAAACCAAAAGCTTTAACTTACCAAAAAGAATCAAAAAAATTTGAAAAATTATGACATAAATAATACAAAAAAATAAAGGAGAATGAATGGAACTTGTAACCTCGAGGTTGCTAACTTAACTGGAATGTTAGGCAGAAGACCATGTTTGGATGACTATAAAGGAGAAATTCTACGAAATTGGGTTTATGAAATACATTGTGTTTGTTTTCAAAGAAATGAGTATTTCGAACGACGTTTTCAACAAAAAAAAAACCAAATCTTTTTGGACAATTCACCGTGCAATATATATTTTTATTTGTTTTGTGCTTGCCTCATTGCGTTAATTTACACTGTAATAATTATTTTTGTGTAATTTCTTCAATCACATTATTTTAACAGGTATACCCATTTTCCCGATGTTTCCCCAGATATTCGGACATTCTTCCCTAAGTAGACTCAGATTAATCCAAACGGGATACCCTCGTATTTTTACAGATTAATTTTCATATTATTATGTAACTGAAAACCAACTTCCAAATTATACAGCTGTAGAAATTCTCATCACATTCCTGACATTCCCTCTTCGCTAACAGTGACATCGGTTATGTAAACGTGGTAATTATCTAATTGCCCTTATTATTTTGTTGCCACTCGAATTAGTCATACAAAGACGAGGGTAATACAGTCATTTAAGACCCATCATTGTAATCCCGAAGGGGTTTTCCATCATTTTGCCCAAGCCAACTGTCACATTGCATTAAATTCTTGCATCTAAATTTTCCTTGATAATCATTGCACCCGATTTAACCCATTCATAGGGCTTCGTATGAACCACAAAATAGCAGTCATGTACAATGCCTATGCACACTCCCACAACCTATCATATATTGCCACGTGCAATATCAGTTTGGGGTCCTTCTAACACACCCCTTCACCATTTTCCCGCCGTCGTCTTCAACCTCCGAAATGATATGTTGATTTTTTACAAACGTCGTATTCTATGGGTCATGCAACATTCCATTCTACCTGTACACTCTACATATATGCCCATAGCATTCCTTCAATATACATTCCTCCTGCTTCAGATATCAAAGAAATACTGATACCTCTCGTAGAAAAAAAAGAGAAGAAAAAATGTCTAAGCGACTCGACGCACCACCATCGACCGATATTGGCGGCACTATATTTCCTTCAGAAATAATGGAGGAAATACTATCCCGCATTCCTGTCGAGAATTTGATGCAAATGAAACAGGTCAACATCGCCTGGCTCACGACAATTTCGGACATGTACTTCTCTGGTGTGAAACATCTACAAGCAATGAATGCTCAAAATCGGGTCGGCTTTGTCCTCCAGTCACAAGTTGGATTTTACCCTCTTGGATACGAGCCTCCCAACCCAGGCGAAGCAGGAAATCGGCGTTCTCTTCTCGACGGTGACCCTCAAAGGTACACACTTGCAAGCTGTAATGGGTTTGTCTTGAACTGCACAGTTGATGACCGTTTCTTCATTTGCAACCCAATGAACGATAACTGCTGGGAGATTCCAAGCCCGACTGTTGTATTCCCAGAAGGAGCAACCTACGCTACCGCCTTTTTCGGTCTTGGCTGTGTTCCGGGCACCACCGAATATAAAGTTGTCCGTATTCTGCTTTTCAACAATCTTAACACCCGTTCTGAGGTTCACTCTTACTCCACGGAAACAAAGGCGTGGAGTTCCATAGGGGAATTCCCATTCCAGTACCCCGTTTGGTCCCCTGGAATTTATGCCGATGGGTGCATTAACTTGCAGATTTCAACTCTCTACCGAATTGAAAGCATCGCCAGTTTCTGTTGCCGTACGGGAACATTTTGACTCATTTGCCTACCTGATGCTCGGGAGAGGATTCTTGCCTATGGTGATGTTGGCTCCATGGACGAAAACAAGCTTGTTATTTTCTCTAGAATTACATACTTGTTCGAGGAATACGAACTCTGGCTCCTGGAAAACTTTCGAGATGATTCATCCTAGAAACGCATCCGTTTTGCTCCCGGTTATCCTCGAGAGGAGGATGAGGTCATTCTTGGCATCCAGCCACTACGTTTGCTCCGGCCAGGTGGAAGGAGACTGATTCTTCGTGTTGAGTCATCCGGCCGCTTCGTCGAGTACGACCTAATTTATAGGGTATACATTCCAATCAACGGGCCAAACTGGTATCAAGAATGTTGTAGTGCGTTTCCATTTGCTCAGACCCTTGCCCATTTGTGAACTTCTGATTTTCTAATACTTCTGCTGTTGTCTAGCCCTTTGATACTTGGCTAGTGAGCCGTGTTTTGTAATGATGCATAGTATTATTTTTCTTGTTTACGATGTAATGTGTTTACATATTACAAAGTAAACAAAATCGTAGTGTAGTTTCTACGGCATAGTATGCTTACCTTTGGGCGCCTTTTGTTGTCGGTAGAATGTCTCCCCTGTTCCTTTTGCCGAAATATGTATGGACCCAACTTTCTGATTGGTATTAACTGTTGCAATTTCCTGTTATTGTTAATTTTTGTAATAATAATTTTGGTATCTAAATTATTAATTGAGACTTGTTTTTTGTCCAGTCGTGCACAATTTGTGAGTAGATTTGACCTTTTATTTCTCGAAACATATTCCTATGTCATATACAAAAGGGGTGTATGCAACATAGAGGATTCAATTTCCATTCCCCTTTTTTGTATTATTTATGGCCTTGGTTTACGCATGTGTGTTTTTTTTTTTATTCATTCGATGGGTAAAAAATAGTTTGGTTTTTCAATTGTTAAGTGAAGTAGTAGTAGTTAGCAAAATTACACGTATACACTCAAAATAGGACATTTAATGAGGATGTATACAATCATTAGGTCACGCACTCATCCCTTAGAACTACCTATATATCAAACCAAATTCATTGTCATTTGTTGGCTTTCACCCATGAACTAACGTACAATTCTACTAGCATAATTCCCTGAATTAATTCATGGCTTTCATTTTATGCAAAAAAAGGGAAAAAATGCAATACTTATCTTTATGTACTGTAAAAATGCTAGTTATTAATCTAAAAAATGAAGTACTCAACTTTAATATCTTCCCAATCTATTTTACCCTCCTCCATAAATTGTAAACAAAATTATTGAAATATGAGATGTAGGACAAACGATCATTTACACTAGGAAAAATGAAGGTCATTGGATAAAATAGGTGGCTTCATCATAAGTTGCATAGGGGTAAGAAAGTGAAAGGAATAAAAAATTTAAAAGGTAAAAAAATAAAAAATAGAGTGGCCATAGTGTAAATGATGCGTGATATTTTGTGGTGTCCTAGAGAGATACAAATTACACGACAGAGAAATGGGAACATGAGGAGTTGCGACAACGGAAAACATATTATCCTTATAGCTAAATTGAGTTTTTATATAGTAAGTGACGTGGAGTTACGTACTATAGAGTGGCCAAATGAACATGGAGTTACGTACTATGCATTTTAAAATTTGTGTAACATGGGCCAATTGAAAGTAAATTACATACTATAGAGTGGCCCAAATTAGCAAAAAAAATAGATTGGTCATGGTACGGAATTTTATTTGGTGACTGTAGAATGAAAAAATGTATAAAGTGAGCGAAAATCAAATTTAAATGCATGACATTTTTTGGTTTTCAAAGTAAAATATAACGTCGCAACGTAAAACAGTAATTACTAAGGTACAAGTGCACTGTCTAATAATAACGTATACATCCCCTAATAGAAACATTATGAGGGAACCTCTATGTATGACCCACCGTTCTGATATTTGTATACATCCACTCATTAAATGTCCTAAGTTAAACAGTATAGTAATATTCACATGTAACGTCTGTATACGTTGACGCATTATGTAAGCGAGATATGTAGAATTGTCAAGATTGGCGGGAAAAATTTTGTACTAAGTGTGTATATTTGTAATAAGGAAAAACATGGAGAGAAGGAAAACTGTATAAATATTTTATAAAAAATTTCTAAAAATAGTGGACATAGTTTAGATAATTGTTTATTATTCATTAACAATTTTGTGGAAAGTATAGAAGGTATGATTGTTTATGCATGAGCCGTGGTTCTATATGTGCCATATTGATAAAAATGTAGGAGGGCATTGTCCTAGTAACGCGATATATTTTATATGGTAACATTATGAGGGAACTAATATGTATGACCCACCGTTCTGATATGTCTATACATCCCCTCATTAAATGTCCTACTGTAAACAGAACGAAAGTGCAAGTCAATGGTATCACTCACTGATTATTACGAAAGTCACTTTCTTATCAAAATTTTACAACTAAGGTAGGTCACATTTTTTCTCATAATATGTACAATTTATTTTTTACAGCGCCACAAAAAAGGTGTGTGTTTAATTTTCCGGAAACGTTGCATTCCTTCAAGTAATTTTGCAAGAAAATAACACTAGGATTAATAGTATAAGGAAGTTACATTTTGTTTTAAAATTAAAAATTATAGTAATTACGAAAAAATTTGAGTTGTGTGTACCAAAAGAATGGTATAATCGTGAACAATTGTGATATATTATGATAAATAGTACAAGTAAACAAGTTGTACATATTAGCATTATGCTACTGACACTCATTTCAAGGAAAATATGACGCAAATTTTGGCTTATTTGAATAGATAAATTAATCAGAAAGGTTTATGAGTGTTAGAGAATATATTAGGGGCAACAAAGTAATTTTATTAGTGCACTAGTGGGCCAGTATCACATCGCATTTAATTCTTGTGGCTCTCTAGACACGGAGTAATTATTAGTAAAGGTAAGACACATTGTTGGGGATTGGGACTAAACCAATTATAGCAATAGGCTATGACCCCTACATACGTTGCACCCCTAACCCCGCAATGCCACGTGTACAGTAGGAAACTCTCACCCAACCGGTTCAGATTCTCTTTCCTCAAATACCAAACTAAATCTTTCCCGCTTTTCGTCGACTCATATTGTAAAAGGCCAGCTATAAACTTTACAAACGTCAAGTCCAACAGTGTACAAATCATTACATTATAAGGTCACACTCAGTATGTAGTCTCACAATAGAACTCAAGGAAAAAGAGACAGAAAACCCTCGTGGGAAAGTGTCCATTATTGTCTCACATCACAAAACTTTTTCCCAGAAACCATGTCCAAAAGGGTCGATGTCCCACCATCGAAAGAGCTTGGGGGAACCGTTGTCCCGCCTGAAATTATGGAGGAGATCATTTCTCGTGTGCCTGCTGAGCTTCTTCTGTCGCCCAGCTGACCCAGAGTAGAGAAATTTCAGCTTTTGTTGCTTGGGTCTGAGGGTCTTGGATTTATCCTCCGCTGGCTTTGCAGTATCAGACTCTGAAGATTTGCCTGCCTGAGCCTGGACTTTCCCAGTCTTGCTCGCCTGGGCCTTCTTCTTCTGAGTCCGAGGCCTTCTCCTTATGCCAGCATCATCGGAATAAGCTCTGAAGAGATGGATTTTCGCTGGGATCTCGAGTGATTGAGCCTGATCCACATCACCGAGATCCAGAGTCTCCAAGAGCATGGAGATCTTGGTGCCAAAATGCATCTTGGCCTCAAAAGTCGCCTGCCCCTCTGACGAGTACTTGATCTTGCTGGTCTCAGCCACCAGCATTTGGAGGAAGTAACCCTCCCAGTCAAAATTATGCAGAGGAGCGTTGGAAATAGCCATCATTGTGAACAGCTTCGGCCTGGAGATCTGCTCCAATCCTCCAGCAATTCCCATCACTCCCTGACTCGTCAGGTCGAAGAAGTGACGGTTTTTAGTCCTCAAGACTGATTTATTCAGGCCGGACTTCAGCACGACATCTTCATCACACAGGGACTGGAGAAAATCCTACTCATTCCCAAACCCATACTCCACTGGGCTTCGTCCTTTGTTGGGAAGATTAAAAACCTCCTTAATCTTCTCCCGAACGTTGAAGGTGACCCACCTTCTGACCATCTCCTCCTCACCACCCTTTCCCTTCTCACAGGTGGTCAAGGGAATACAAGTTTCCCACTCCTGGGAGTCCTTGTTCTTCGCCGTCTTCAGGTAGAAGGCAGCAATGAGTCTGGGGTGGAGCCTCTGTGGCTTTGCAGTGACGAACTGCAGGAGACCCGCATTATCAAATAGGTCTCGCACAGGCATAATATCGGGGTTGTTAGAAGAAAAATCCCCATAAGGCTCGTAGTGTATTTCATTCCTTAAGTGGAAAAGGTTTCCAAAAAAGGTATCTGCAGAAGGTGAAGCCATGGAAGATTTTATGAGATTTGAAGAGAATCGGTTTTTTTTAGAGAAGATAAGTTAAGAAAATATTGGGTGCATAAAAGTTTTAACTACACGATCTTCTCTTATTTATAGAAAGGAAAAATTCGGTTTTAATCGGACGGTTTGGAAAATAGTGACCTATGGGATTCAATGGACAAGATTGAGCAGTAAAAAGCATTTTTGCCTTTTCGGTTCTTCAAAGGTAATTGGTCAAGATTTTATTGATAACTGTTCCCGCCCACAGTGCATTAAATGCACATTAGAGCATGTCCGTATTTATTTTAAACAAATTGAATTAAATAATAACCGAATATTAAAACGAACGGCTGGGATCATTTGGCAAATTAAATTGATTTGACAATACAGCACAGTAAAAAGGATAATGCACGCAATATCAGATGACTAGAGAAAAATCAGGAAACATACCAGTCAGTCAGATATGTATTCTGACTGATACCACTTATTGCCCTATCAGGGTGACAAGCCCTGAACTCTGTGTCCTGAATCTTAGTCAGTCTATACTGATCATCCATTTTATACTGAATGTTCCTCCTACAACCATTCACATTCTCTCTGAGTTCCTTTCATCCTGAGTCCATATGAGTTATTCCCCCTGACCTTGTGCATTCTTATCAGAGATTCAAACTGAATCACCTAAGCCTGGGTCAAGGAGTCCTAACTCTACTGATAACTCAACAAACCTGGTTTCAGGCAAATCCTTAGTCAGGATGTCAGCTCTCTGTTTTTAAGTAGGGACTCTCTCCATCCTGATGTCCTTCTTCTCAACATGATCTCTGATAAAGTGATGCCTGATGTCTACATGCTTACACCTTGTATGTAAGACTGGGTTTTGGGATATGGCAATGGCACTATTATTGTCAAAATAAATTGGGACTTCAGTGTCCTCAACTTGGTAGTCTCTCAGTTGTTGTTTCAGCCAAAGAATCTGAGAGCAACAACTGCCTGCCGCCATATACTCAGCCTCAGTAGTAGACGTTGCAACACTGGTTTGCTTCTTAGAAAACCAAGAGATCAGTTTACTCCCTAGAAACTGACATGTGCCTGTAGTTGATTTCCTATCAAGTCTACAGCCTCCATAATCAGCGTCTGAATAGCCAGTCAGTTCTAGGTTGTGATCAGAGGGATACCAAAGTCCTAAGTTGACTGTACCTCTTAGGTATTTCAGAATCTTTTTGGCACTCTCTAGATGACTCTTCTTTGGATCAGACTGATACCTTGCACAAACTCCAACTGCATAAGTGATGTCAGGACGACTTGCAGTCAGATATAATAAAGATCCTATCAGTGCCCTATATTCAGTCTGATTTACTGAGGCTCCTTCTTTGTCAGGATCCAGCTTCTCATTCGTGTTCATGGGAATGCGTGAGACTCTGCTGGACTGAACTCCAAATTTCTGAATCAAGTCCCTCGCATACTTGGACTAATTGATGAAAATTCCGGAGTCAGTTTGCCTGACTTGGAGACCCAGAAAGAAATTCATTTCTCCCATCATTGACATCTCAAATTTCCCAGTCATCAGCTTGGAAAATTTCTCACAAAGCTTCAGATTAGGAGATCCAAATATTATGTCATCCACATAAATCTGAACCAAAAGAATGTCTTCCCCTTCGGTGATCCGGAAGAGGGTCCTGTCCACTGTTCCTTTCATGAACCCATGGTCTATCAGGAATTGGGATAATGTATCATACCAAGCTCTCGGAGCTTGCTTCAAGCCATAAAGGGCTTTCTTCAGGTGATATACTTTATTACCGACTTCGAATCCAGGAGGTTGCTCAACATACACCTCCTCATTCAGTACACCATTCAGAAAAGCACTCTTTACGTCCATCTGATACACTTTGAATTTCTTGAATGTTGCATAAGCCAGAAACAACCTGATTGCTTCTAATCTTGCGACTGGAGCAAAGGTCTCATCATAGTCGATACCTTCGGCTTGACAGTAACCTTTTGCTACAAGCCTGGCCTTATTTCTGACAACAACATTCTTCTCTTCCCTCTTGTTCTTGAAAACCCATTTGGTGCCAATAACGTGTTGACGCCTAGGTCTATCCACTAACTCCCAAACCTGATTCCGCTCAAACTGATTGAGCTCATCCTGCATGGCTAGGATCCAGTTGGGATCAGCTAGAGCTTCTTCTATGCTTGTATGTTCCTGATCACTCAGGAAGCAACAAAACATAGCGCTTTCACCAAAGGACAATCTCGTCCTGACCCCCTTATTGATATCTCCAATGATATCAGCCAATGAGTGATCATCTAGCCATCGCCTCCTGCTGACTGGAGCACTGGGAGCTACTGATGTTCCATTGCCTGATCCTGAAACATTAGTCTCAATAATAATAGGCAAAGAAGCGGAACGAGCAAGAACAGGGGATACTGAGTCATTTCCTGAGGGTTGACCAATATCAGAGAAATTGTTTCCCCCTACAGTGTTGGACTCAGTAACTGTCTCAGGTGCAGAAGCATCATCACCGACAGTACGTACCTCAGGTTGAGTCTGTCCCTCCTGATCTTCATTAAATGCCGCATTAAATGCTGCGCAGACTCCGTGCTTACGTGTCGAAAGATCATTGGCTCTCCGCTATAACGGCTAGTTGACCTTCAGACATTTATCCTTCCTCGTACATTCAATGCTCTGAGTCTCTTGTAATAACTCAGTCTGAACGTGTGCCTTAATGGAGTCTTACTGACATTCTTTTTGTCTCTTGTCCCATAGCATAAATAACCTTTTGCTTTGGACTGACATGATTCAGGTGATCTGAACCACAGCCTGAGTCAGGTCCTAGGTGCATTCAGCACAGCCTGATAGGTTATTCAGCACAGTATGTGTTACCTTTTTGCTTCGGACTTACAGGATTCAGGTGAACTGAACCAAGGCCTAAGTCAGGTCCTATGTGCATTCAGCACAGCCTGATAGGTAATACTTACTCTTCACTGACTGAGTTATGTCCTGAACATGCTTAGTGTATTCAGTAGAAACATCAGACAATGGTACTTCAGGATTGACTTCAGGATGAATCAGCAGGCTTCGATCTTCAGCTTCAGAACAGACAATCTTCAGCGAGACTGACTGACTCGTTCAGAATGGTTTACGCTTCAGACTTCAGTAAATTGGGTCGACTCCAATATTCTTCAGTCTTCAGCATGATCCTTCTGTACTGAATCTCTAACCTAACTATCCTGAACTATTTTATCCTGAACACTATACTTAGGCAAATTCATCAGGGGTTTCGGGATCTAATCAAAATACTCAGATTGTCCCAACATATTTTATTTAGTCGATTATCGGAAGCTTTTCCTATATTTTTACAACGTCTGTTACACGTCCATCTAGCACATTTATAGCAAACTCCCATTCTGTTAGCCTTCGTTTTTAGAAAATAAACTTCTACCCAAACCAACCACGCGTGGAACAATTGAATTAGGTAACTCACCTCCAATTCTAATCTTTACTTCAATCAACCATTGAAGATCAAGTGGTATTACTTTAATCTTCATCAATCGTAATCTTTCACATCGAGCATAATATATCTTAGTCAAATCCCTTTGAATGAAGCAAGGAAAGCATTTATTTAAAGAGGCAATGGCCGCATCCATAGTGTCCATTTCGTCGACCTATTCAAAAATGAAAGATTAAAAATTTATAAAACAACAAGAAATTACATTACAATTACAAAAATGCTACTCCCCAAGCTAACTTTATAAATTGCATTGCAATTGCCGCAACAATCCAAGGTAATGCACCGAATTCTTCTTCTTCATTGAAATAGCAAATAGCAAGCATGACAAAGTAGGCAAGAGTGATGATGGAGAGAAAGATTTTGCTCATTTTGTTTGAGTTTATGATAACTTGAAGAGGGGTGTTTAGAAATGGGAGTAAAATTAAGAATTTATAGAGGAATTTTTTTTGAAAAAAATTTAAAAACTAGCCGTTCATGACCGTTTGGAAAATAAGTGGTGGTGATACACTCATCATTGTTACCGTTAAAATTGAGTGTTATAATTTTATTTTATTTTATATATATTTTTTTTCTTTTTCGAAGTTTTTTTTTTTTTTACAATTCAGTTTTGTGGGTAACTGAAATACCGACTTGGAAGTCACGGAGTACCGAATCTGCCATTTATACCGGAAAAATAAAATTCACATAATATTACTAGTCGGGTCAGTAAGAGATACTGACTCAATCTCCTTACTAAAATTTCCAAGATATGCTTTTAGACGTTGTCCATTCACTTTAAACACATCACCTGTTTTTGGATTTTCAATTTCAACCGCTCCATTTGAGAATACAATTCTTATAATAAAGGGTCCTGACCATTTTGAGCGCAATTTTCCAGGAAACAGATGTAATCTAGAATTATATAGAAGAACTTTTTGCCCTATTTCAAAAGTTTTCCTGACAATGTGCTTGTCATGAAACACTTTCATTTTTTCTTTGTAAATTCTAGAATTGTCATATGCATCATTTCTGATTTCCTCCAATTCATTTAGTTGAAATTTTCTTAAAGTACTAGCTTTTTTTAGATTGAAATTAAACCTTTTAATAGCCCAAAAAGCTTTATGTTCTATTTCAACAGGTAAATGACATGGTTTACCATAGACAAGTCGGTAAGGAGACATACCAAGTATTGTTTTGAATGCTGTCCGATAAGCCCATAGTGCATCTACTAACCTGATTGACCAATCTTTTCGATTTGAGTTGACTGTCTTCTCCAAGATATGTTTTATTTCCCTATTAGCGAGTTCAGCTTGCCCACTAGTGTTTGGGTGGTATGGGGTAGACACTTTATGATGGATTCCATATTTTTTCATTAAATTCTCAAAAGGTTTGTTACAAAAGTGTGAACCGCCATCACTAATAATTGCACGAGGCATTCCAAATCTTGAAAAAATATTTTCCTTTAAAAATTTTAAAACAATTTTATGATCATTATTTTTGCAAGGGATTGCCTCAATCCATTTTGAAACGTAGTTGACTCCAACCAAAATATATTGATAACCAAAAGATGGTGGATTAAAAGGACCCATAAAATCCATTCCCCAACAATCAAATACTTCAACAGTTAGGATAGGATTTAATGGCATCATATTTCTACGACTTATGCCCCCTAATCTCTGACATCGATCACAAGATTTACAAAATTCATATGTGTCCTTGAAAAGTGTTGGCCAATAAAATCCACACTGCAAAATTTTTGCAGCGGTTTTTCTTGTTGAAAAATGCCCCCCACAAGCTTCAGAGTGAGAAAAATTTATTATGCTTTGAAT
>JAPKLY010002374.1:0-25798 GCA_026898435.1 Prunella vulgaris | reverse complement strand
AGCTGCAGATTGTGTTGAATTGAAGGAAACAATCAGAAATCAAGAACCGATGATAGCTGAACTTGAAGAACACAATGCTTATTATCAAAAGAAGTTAGATTGTTATGGAAAATCATCCAAACAATTGAAGAAGATGCTGTCTGAGCAAAGGCACTCAAAGGATTTGATTGGAGTAGGATATAATCCTTGTGTCTGGATGAAATATTTACAAAAGTCAATTCCAAGGCCTGAAAGAAAGTTTATCAAAGAAACAACCCCTGAAGAAACTGTAGACTCAACCCTACAGCCAGAAGATTTGAAATTCTTGAATTCATTCAAAGAATTGTCAACAAGAAGACAACAAAAGATCAAGGAGATCATGGATGATTCTGAAGAAGATGTCTCAAATATGTTCCAAAACATAACTTTGAAACAAACTGCAGAATCAAACCTACAGTCAGAAGAAGAAGTCTATCATAAATTTAATATGGAAAGAAGACTTAACTTTGATAGATTCTAGAATGGAAATATGTCAGATATATCTCTCTCTTCAAGCACTCAAAGAGGAGGATCAAGCAAGAACTGTAGAATTAACAAATCTGCAGCTCCCAAAAAGTCTTGGATTGCAAAGAGTAACACTAGAGGAAATCCAAAGTATTGGAATCCTAAATAACTTACTTTATTTTGCAGGGACATGTTACAACAACCAAAAGAGAGATTTGGTACATAGACAGTGGTTGTGCAAGACATATGACTGGAGATAGAAGTTTGCTACAAAATTTGAAAGATCATAAAGGTCCTAAAGTTGTTTTTGGAGATTATGCCAGTGGAACGGCTAAAGGATCAGGATGTTTACTCAAAGGAAATGTTCAGATCAATGATGTGTATTTGGTAGATGGTTTAAAGCATAACTTGCTTAGTGTGAGTTAATTTTGTGACAAAGGCTACACTGTAGACTTTAAACAAGACACTTGCATAGTCAAAGATGTTGAATCCAAAACCACTAAACTGACAGGAACTAGAAAAGGGAATGTTTACATTGTAGAGTTGAACTCTGCAGCTGAAACAACCTGCTTTCTAGATAATAGTTCAAATGAAGTTAGTTGGCTATGGCACAAAAGAATGAATCACATAAACTTCAAAACCATGAATGAACTTGTGAATAACAAACTTGTAAGAGGTTTGCTAAACACTAAGTTCAGGAAGGAACATTTATGTGATGCTTGTGTCAAAGGGAAACAAATCTAGAAGACTTTTAAAAGCAAAACTCACTCAAGCACTTCAAGAACACTTGAATTACTACATATGGATCTTTTTGGACCCATAGAACCAGTAAGTATAATTGGGAAGAAGTATACTTTGGTAGTTGTAGATGATTACTCAAGATTTTCTTGGACTGTGTTGGTCCCGAAATGAGTTAAATCAGTGTATGGGGGGGGAATACACTGATGTCAAATTTTTCTGAAAGACTCAGAAAAATGCTCTAACGCACTCAGTCAGGAGTCCCTGAAGTACTCAGTACGCTGAAGGTCCGCAGGGGCAGCAGGGACGGTTCAGAAACGAGTCAGATAAACTGAGTGTGAGTAATATGCTCAGAGGCTCAGTAGAGATAACAAACCCACTGACTGCTCGGAAGCGAGTCAGTTGGACCACTATCTCAGTGAGCCCTTAGATTCTACTCGTTTTAGTTTCTGAAAACGTTTTCTCTGAGTTGCTTAGTAAATTGGTGGTTAAGGCTGAGTGCACAGTATTCAGATTCAGGATGATTGATTCAGTCCTGAAGTTAAAACCAATGCAGTATGTTCAGTTTAATATGATGACATTTATGATCCTGAACAAAACAGTAATCAGCACACAGGGGACTTTTTAACGTGGTTCGGAGATATCCAACTCCTACGTCCACGACCTGATTTAACAGGAAGCTATCCTCAAAACCCTGACGATAGGTACTTGGGTTTTACGTGCCAAGGGACACGAGTAGCCAACTTTCTCTCTTAGGAACTGACCCCTGCGCGTTTTACAAGTCCCAGTCCTTCTAACCAACCGATCTCACACTTTGAGAGGTTTGGTATTCTGGTTTCCAACTAGGATAGCTCTAGCAATACAAATCAAAGCTAAATAATAGAGCTATCGATCTAAGCAAATACAGAGTGAATCCTACTACAACACTAGGGAAATTTAATTGCAGAGTGTTGTTTATGATATGCTTTGTGTTCTTGGATTCTTGAGAGTTTTCTCTTGGAAATTTCCCGTTAACCTTGAATGGGTGCAAGGTTCTCCATATTTATAGGCAAGATTCAAAATAGATCCGTTGGAGGAGATCAAATCAAATCTTTCCTATTTTAGGTAGATTGTAGGCTAGAAATACTGTTCGACCTACCCGCCATGCTTATTCTGGCAAGTTGTCACATCACCTGCAACCTTTTGAGACGCATTAAATGCCGCATTAAATGCTGCGCAGACTCCATGCATACGTGTTGAAAGATCATTGGCTCTCCGCTATAACGGCTAGTTGACCTTCAGATATTTATCCTTCCTCGTACATTCAATGCTCTGAGTCTCTTGTTAATAACTCAGTCTGAACGTGTGTCTTAATGGAGTCTTACTGACATTCTTTTTGTCTCTTGACCCATAGCATAAATAACCTTTTACTTTGGACTGACATGATTCAGGTGATCTGAACCACAGCCTGAGTCAGGTCCTATGTGCATTCAGCACAGCCTGATAGGTTATTCAGCTCAATATGTGTTACCTTGTTGCTTCGGACTTACAGGATTCAGGTGAACTGAACCAAGGCCTAAGTCAGGTCCTATGTGCATTCAGCACATCCTGATAGGTGACACTTACTCTTCACTGACTGACTTCTGTCCTGAGCATGCTTAGTGTACTCAGTAGAAACATCAGCCAATGGTACTTCAGGATTGACTTCAGGATGAATCAGCAGGCTTCGATCTTCAGCTTCAGAACAGACAATCTTCAGCGAGACTGACTGACTCCTTCAGGATGGTTTACACTTCAGACTTCAGTAAATTGGGTCGACTCCTATATTCTTCAGTCTTCAGCATGGTCCTCCTGTACTGAATCTCTAACCTAACTATCCTGAACTATTTTATCCTGAACACTATACTTAGGCAAATTCATCAGGGGTTTTGGGATCTAATCAAAATACTCAGATTGTCCCAACAATTTCCCCCTATTTGATGATGCCAAAACCTTAAGCAAATTCCTATTCATCTATACAATCAACTGACTTAGTCAGTGAAAATAACTCAGTACCACCTGATAAACTAGGTACTTAGTCTATAAGATGAAAACAAGGAATGGGTTAGTACAGTTCTTGATAAGGATTCAGAAAAGTAAATTCAGGAGTCAACAAGAAGTTGTACTCAGGAAAAATAAATAACTTCATTGATTGATAACAAAATACAAGTATCCTGAAGCTATTACAAAATTCCTGAACAACTAGCTCCTGATCTAATCTTCATCCTTATTCCAAGCAGTCAGTGGAATCTCGTACATCTCCAGTACTCGGTTCAGGACCTGCTTCATCCTGTTCCGATCAGCAATGGCCCCGGCAGCACGTCCTACTCTGACGACTTCTTCAGAAATTGCTTTCCGGTCCAGCTGCTTAGAATTCCTAAAGAGTGGAGGAGGGTACTTGATGAATTCCGGAGGAGCGATCTCAACACCTTCAGTGTCAGCATGTCTGATGATTTCAGCCCATAGATCAGGATGCTCCTGTGCCATCCAGAGATGGAGTATGACGTCTTTTTCTTCAGTCTGATCATCCCATAACCCCACCACGTAGAATAGGTATGCCCACCTATTCCGGATCGGAATCCAAACCTCCAGCATCTCAATCGGAATGAAGTCTTCAACAAACTTCGATGGAGGATGACTTTGTTCTGGTCTGACCACAATCTTCCTCTGAGTCTTTATCCGAGATCCAGATGATACAGATTTCTTCTTCTGGACCTGAGAAGTCAGATACTCATTAGATTCTTTTAGGCGCTGGATTTGACTGAGCATCAAAATTTCTTTCATTTTTGCTATCTTTTCAGCATCAGTCATCACCAATTTCTTCTGAGTGGTCAGCCCAGATGGCATTATTTGTTCCTCCATCTCCTTATATAACGGCTCGAGAGCAGAATCTTCAGAGGGTCTCAACTTCTTCGGATCTGAGCCTTCAACAGTTTCGATGGCGGCTACGGATCTAGTCCTCTTTCTATCCGCAGCCTTCAGTTCAAGGGGAAAGTTCTTCTTTTTAGCTTTGCCAGTAGTGGCAATTTGCTTCTTCCCTTCTTCCCCCTTTTTGGCATCATCGTCAATAATACGTTTGACAACTTCATCCACTGACTCCGCCAAAAGATTGAACTAACTATCCATCTCAGTCTGCTTCACCTGCAATTGCCCAATCTGCCCTACCATTCTTCTCAGGCCGATACTGAGCTGATCAATGGCTGAATTGTGTGTAGCCTTCAGTCGACCCTCGAAGTTTTCCATCCTTGAGTCTAGGGCAGATGCAATTTTCTCCTTCTCCTGAGCAGACAACTCCCTCAGCAGGTCCTCCTTCAGTTCAGTTTTTATCTTGACCAACTTCTCATCAACCAGTTGATCAACCTTTTCAGACAGTTGTTGATCTAGAAAGTTGGCAAGTTTAGTCTCCTGCTGAGTCTGCACATCTGAAACCATCTGATTGCAGTTCTGAATAGCATCCTTGGCTTGCTCTGAAATGGCAGTGAGTTCTACATTGATTTCAGACCGAGCTTCCCCAAGGAGATCAATTGCTGCATGCATATCAGTGGCCATATCATTCAGGTCACGGTCCAGTCTCTTGAGTTTCTTGTTCAGCAATCCAGAGTTTGAAGTAGCCTTACTAGATTTTCGCTCAACGAGGATGACTCTCCTGTGCAGATTGCCAAGAGCTCGTGAGGAATTGCTAAGATAAATTTCTTCGGGCGTAGTCCATTTACCTATGACTCGGACCATGCCTGGTGGACCCTCTCCTGAAGCCTCCGCAATCCCGAGTCCCTAGACTGCATCATCGGCCGGTGCACTGACTCCCTCAGTGCCACCTGGCTGATCGTCATCAGCAATTATCACCACTTCCCTTTCAGCCTCTTTCTCTTCTCCTCTCTCTTCAGCTTTCTGAGTCTCAGGCTCAGGATACGTTCTGCGGACTGTTCTGATAAAATCCACCATTTTGATCAGATGATGTAGAGAGTTTACATCAAAATGATCAAAGAGGGCGGCTTCTAAATCTGCAATGCAGTCCCATCCTCTGGACTCTCCTACCTGGCTGAGCTCAGACCAAGTAGCATTTCTGATCATGGCAAAAGTGCGGAGTTGCACAACTGCCTCCTTCTGAGCCTCAGTAAGATCAGGGAATCTCCTCTCCACCATCTCAGCTGCCTCTCCCCTTGCAACTATCTCAAAATCTGAAAGAATGTTCACATCGGGCGCAGGGAAAGGCCATGGTGCATCAGCCTGAACTGATTCAGCAGCCTCTTGCTCAACTCCCCCTTCCTGAGCAGGCTCCACCTGACCCAAACTCTGATAAGTTTCAGCAATATTAAGAATCAGCTGGTTGGGATCAGGGGAAGCAACCTCCGGAACAGATGTAATCGGAGTAATTTCAGGAACAGCCTGGGCCTGAGCTGGTTCTTTCTCAACAGCTTCAGCAATAGCCTGCGCCTGAGCTGGTTCCTTCTCAACAGCTTCAGCAGCTTGCACTTCCATAAGCTTCTTCTCTCGCTCAGCTGACCCAGAGTAGAGAAATTTCAGCTTTTGTTGCTTGGGTCTGGAAGGCTTAGATTTATCCTCCGCTGGCTTTGCTGTATCAGACTCGGAAGACTTGCCTGCCTGAGCCTGGACTTTTCCAGTCATGCTGGCCTGGGCCTTCTTCTTCTGAGTCTGAGGCCTTCTCCTTGTGCCAGCATCATCGGAATAAGCTCTAAAGAGATGGATTTTCGCTGGGATCTCGAGTGATTGGGCCTGATCCACATCACCGAGATCCAGAGTCTCCAAGAGCATGGAGATGTTGGTGCCAAAATGCATCTTGGCCTCAAAAGTCGCCTGCCCCTCTGGCGAGTACTTGATTTTGCTGGTCTCAGCCACCAGCATTTGGAGGAAGTAACCCTCCCAGTCAAAATTGTGCAGAGAGGCGTCGGAGATAGCCATCATTGTGAACAGCTTCGGTCTGGAGATCTGCTCCAATCCTCCAGCAATTCCCATCACTCCCTGACTTGTCAGGTCGAAGAAGTGACGGTTTTCAGTCCTCAAGATTGATTTATTCAGGCTGGATTTCAGCACGACATCTCCATCGCACAGGGACTGGAGAAAATCCCTCTCATTCCCAAACCCATAATCCACTGGGCTTCGTCCTCTATTGGGAAGATTAAAAACCTCCTTAATCTTCTCCCGAATGTTGAAGGTGACCCACCTCCTGACCATCTCCTCCTCACCAGCCTTTCCCTTCTCACAGGTGGTCAAGGGAATACAAGTTTCCCACTCCTGGGAGTCCTTGTTTTGCGCCATCTTCAGGTAGAAGGCAGCAATGAGTCGGGGGTGGAGCCTCTGTGGCTTTGCAGTGATGAACTGCAGAAGACCTGCATTATCAAAAAGGTCTCGCACAGGCATAATGTCTGGGTTATTAGAAGAAAATTCCCCATAGGGCTCGTAGTGTATTTCGTTCCTTAAATGGAAAAGGTTTCCAAAGAAGGTTTCGGCAGAAGGTGAAGCCATGGAAGATTTTAAGAGATTTGAAGAGAATCGGTTTTTAGAGAAAGTAAGTTAAGAAAATATTGGGTGCATAAAAGTTTTAACAACACGATCTTCTCTTATTTATAGAAAGAAAAATTCGGTTTTAATCGGACGGTTTAGAAAATAGTGACCTATGGGATTCAATGGACAAGATTGAGCAGTAAAAAGCATTTGACCCTTCGGTTTTTCAAAAAGTGATTGGTCTAATTTTATCGATAACTGTTCCCGCCCACAGTGCATTAAATGCACATTAGAGCATGTCCGGATTTAATTCAAATAAATTGAATTAAATAATAACCGAATATTAAAACGAATGGCTGGGATCATTTGACAAATTAAATTGATTTGACAATACAGCAAACAGTAAAAGGATAATGCACGCAATATCAGATGACTTAGACAAAAATCAGGAAACATACCAGTCAGTCAGATATGTATTCTGACTGATACCACTTATTGCCCTATCAGGGTGACAAGCCCTGAGTTCAGTGTCCTGAATCTTAGTCAGTCTATACTGATCATCCATTTTATACTGAATGTTCCCCCTACAACCATTCACATTCTCTCTGGGATTCCTTCACCCTGAGTCCATATAAGTTATTCCCCCTGACCGTGTGCATTCTTATCAGAGATTCAAACTGAATCACCTAAGCCTGGGTCAAGGAGTCCTAACTCTACTAATAACTCAACAAACCTGGTTTCAGGCAAAGCCTTAGTCAGGATGTCAGCTCTCTATTTTTCAGTAGGGACTCTCTCCATCCTGATATCCTTCTTCTCAACATGATCTCTGATAAAGTGATGCCTGATGTCTACATGCTTACACCTTGTATGTAAGACTGGGTTTTGGGATATGGCAATGGCACTATTATTGTCACAATAAATTGGGACTTCAGTGGCCTCAACTTGGTAGTCTCTCAGTTGTTGTTTCAGCCTAAGAATCTGAGAGCAACAACTGCCTGCCGCCATATACTCAGCCTCAGTAGTAGACGTTGCAACACTGGTTTGCTTTTTAGAAAACCAAGAGATCAGTTTACTCCCTAGAAACTGACATGTGCCTGTAGTTGATTTCCTATCAAGTCTACAGCCTCCATAATCAGCATCTGAATAGCCAGTCAGTTCTAGGTTGTCATCAGAGGGATACCAAAGTCCTAAGTTGACTGTACCTCTTAGGTATTTCAGAATCTTTTTGGCACTCTCTAGATCACTCTTCTTTGGATCAGACTGATACCTTGCACAAACTCCAACTGCATAAGTGATGTCAGGACGACTAGCAGTCAGATATAATAAAGATCCTATCAGTGCCCTATATTCAGTCTGATTTACTGAGACTCCTTCTTTGTTAGGATCCAGCTTCTCATTTGTATTCATGGGAATGCGTGAGACTCTGCTGGACTGAACTCCAAATTTCTGAATCAAGTCCCTCGCATACTTGGACTGATTAATGAAAATTCCGGAGTCAGTTTGCTTGACTTGGAGACCCAGAAAGAAATTCATTTCTCCCATCATTGACATCTCAAATTTCCCAGTCATGAGCTTGGAAAATTTCTCACAAAGCTTCAGATTAGGAGATCCAAATATTATGTCATCCACATAAATCTGAACCAAGAGATTGTCTTCCCCTTCGGTGATCCGGAAGAGGGTCCTGTCCACTGTTCCTTTCACGAACCCATGGTCTATCAGGAATTGGGATAGTGTATCATACCAATCTCTCGGAGCTTGCTTCAGGCCATAAAGAGCTTTCTTCAGGTGGTATAATTTATTACCAACTTCGAATCCAGGAGGTTTCTCAACATACACCTCTTCATTCAGTACACCATTTAGAAAAGCACTCTTTACGTCCATCTGATACACTTTGAATTTCTTGAATGTTGCATAAGCCAGAAACAACCTGATTGCTTCTAATCTTGCGACTGGAGCAAAGGTCTCATCATAGTCGATACCCTCGGCTTGAGAGTAACCTTTTGCTACTAGCCTGGCCTTATTTCTGACAACAACATTATTCTCATCCCTCTTGTTCTTGAAAACCCATTTGGTGTCAATAACATGTTGACGCCTAGGTCTTTCCACTAACTCCCAAACCTGATTCCGCTCAAACTGATTGAGCTCATCCTGCATGGCTAGGATCCAGTTGGGATCAGCTAGAGCTTCTTCTATGCTTGTAGGTTCCTGATCACTCAGGAAGCAACAAAACATAGCGCTTTCACCAAAGGACAACCTCGTCCTGACCCCCTCATTGATATCTCCAATGGTATCAGCCAATGAGTGATCATCTAGCCATCGCCTCCTGCTGACCGGAGCACTGGGAGCTACTGACGTTCCATTGCCTGATCCTGAAATATTAGTCTCTACAATGATAGGTAAATAAGCGGAACGAGCAAGAACAGGGGATACTGAGTCATTTCCTGAGGGTTGACCAATATCAAAGAAATTGTTTCCCCCTACAGTGTTGGACTCAGTAACTGTCTCAGGTGCAGAAGCATCATCACCGACAGTACGTACCTCAGGTTGAGTCTGTCCTTCCGTCTGAGACTCAACATTTTCCGAGGCAGGGGCTTGCTGAGGGTTGACCTGAAGTCCATCCTGATCTTCATCATCATCATCCCATCCCTTGGGAGCACTGACAAGTTTGATCTTGAATTCAGGATTCTTCAGACTCAGCCTTTGTTACCCTTTTGGTAATTCCCTCAGTATCAGGACTTGGAACCTGTTTCCTATGCACCGATGCAGTCTCATCAAACACAACATGAGGTGTTTCCTCCACACAAAGGGTCCGACAGTTATACACCCTGAAAGCTTTACTGACTGAGGAGTATCCTAAGAAAACTCCCTCATCAGATTTGCTATCAAAGGCTTTCAGCTGGTCTTTCCCAATGTTCAGGATGAAACACTTACACCTAAAAATATGGAAATAAGAGATGCGAGGTTTCCTCTTGTTCCAAGTTTCATAGGGTGTCTGAGCATGTTGTTTGTTCAGCATAGATCGGTTCTGAGTGTAGCAAGCAGTGTTGATTGCTTCAGCCCAGTACTTCTTGGGCAGTCCTGATTCAGCCAACATGGTCCTGGCAGCTTCCTTCAGGGTTCGATTCCTTCTTTCAGCTACCCCGTTCTGCTGAGGGGTCCTAGCTGCAGAAGTCTCATGAGCTATACCATGGTTAGTACAAAAGTCAGTTATAATAGAGTTTATAAACTCGGTTCCTCGATCTGATCGAATCCTGACAATGCTCTGACCCTGTTCAATACTCAATTGCTTAAGTAACTCTGGAAGTTTGACCTGTGTCTCCTTTTTGTTCAGCAAGAAAATAACCCAAGTGTACCTGGAATAGTCATCAACAACAACAAGTGTATATTTTCTACCATTTATGCTGACAGGAGTTACTGGACCAAAGAGATCCATGTGCAGGAGCTGAAGCACTCTATCAGTAGAGAAGGCTTCCTTCACCTTGAATGAGGCTTTGGTTTGCTTGCCTTCCTGACACGCTCCGCACACGTGGTCTTTGCTACAAACTTCATTAGGCAGACCATCTACAAGAGAAAGTCTTGAGATTTTGTTAATAATCTTGAAGTTTAAGTGACTCAGACGTTTATGCCAAAGCCAACTGAGCTCAGAGGAGCTCTTAGCGACCAGACAGGTTTCAGGAGGGCTGCTCTTGAAGTCAGCAAAATATACATTGCCCCTCCTGACTCCTGTAATCAGAACCTGCAGTGTAGATTTATCCTTTACGAGACACATATTAGATGTAAATTCTACACTATATCCTCGGTCACAAAAATGACTAACAGAGAGCAAGTTATGTCTCAGTCCTTCAACATATGATACATTCATTACACGGACAGAGTTAATAACAAGGGTTCCGAATCCTCTGGTGAAACCCTTAGAGTTATCACCAAAGGTTACCTGCGGGCCTCCTTGAGCTACATAATCCTGAAGGAGATCACGAAATCCGGTCATGTGTCTGGAACGTCCTGAGTCCAAGTACCAGTCCTTCATCAGATCCTCCTTCTTCTACTTGTAGCCCGCATCGACCTGAAAAGAATCAGGCCTCAGGTACCCATCTCGTATTGGGTCCTACTGAGTCAGCCATACCCTTCGGGATCCAGATTTGTCTGACAATTCTGACAGCATCAGAAGTGTAGACCTGTTTCCCTGAAATGTCAACATACACAGTTCTCTTCTTCCTTTGTGCCTGGGAAGTTGAGGGTATATGGGTGTCAGCCTGAGATACAGGAGCCCTATATTGATTTCTGGGGGTGGGCCTCCTGTTTCTCCTTGACCTGGGTGCATTGGGCTGAAGTCTGTCCTGAGCAGGAGCAGCTCGGGCCTGACCTCTTGGCACATGAGGTCTGGCCTGAGTGTTATCGGAGTCAGGTCTCCTTTGCCTTTCAAAAACCACCTGGTTTGTCCTTCTTCTTAGAGAATTGAGACGCTCCTGATGGGCTCTGTGCCCTGTCTGAGGAGTCTGAACCTCAGTAGTCCTAGGTCTTGCCTGAGGTCTCCTTTGTCCTGAGTTCCTTCTGTTCTGAACATTTCTAGGCTGGGCCTGAGAAGTGCTAGGAACAAAATTCTTCCCAGTCTGAGGATTCCTAGGCTGGACCTTGGAATTCCTTTGGTCTGTCTTCCTAGACTCAGGATGAGAAACTTTGACCTTTTCCTTAGGTTTTTGTCTTGGTTTCTCAGTCCTTTGCCTGACAGGTTCAGCAGGCATTTTCTCCTTCCCTTTGCCTTTATTCTGATGAGCAACACTTAAGCTCTTGTCATCAGTTAGGGCAGGGACAAACTTTTTCTGAGAGTTGCTCCCTGAAGCACCTCTCTTCTTCTTGCCCTTTGGGTCTTTTGTAGCATCATAGCCTAACCCAGCTTTAGCACCATCAGTCAGCTGAGAGAAATTTGTCAACTCATCAACCACTTGGGTAGACGTGTATAACTTCTTCAGCTTGACCTCAAGATGCCCATTGGTTTCTTTCAGGGCCTCAATTTCAGTGGTGTATTGAAGCACCAATTCTGAATGAGCTTTCTCTTTTGAAATCAGCTCAAGATCCCAAGTAGTTTGCTCAGCACAAAGGCGAGCTTGCCACTCTGTTTCAAGCATCATTCTTAGAGCAGTTCGCTCAATTATCAGTTGTTCCTGAGCAAGTAACAAGTCAGTGTCACGAGTCTCAATCAGCGAGCTGATTACACCCTTCAGTCTTTCTACCTCCAGTGGCGCTTCATCATACTTGTTCTTAGAATAAAGTAGCTCCTCCTGAAGATGTACTAATCTGAGGGCTTCATCAGTATCTCTTACTCTGAGAGACTCAGTTAACTGATCGTTCTTCTCACTCAGTTGTGCGTTCACATGCACTGTGTGAGTATGAGTCTCCTGTAGCCTTGAGAAGTCAACCATCAATTGCTCTAGGGCGAGCTGAAGGTCGAGTTCTCCTGCTGAATCTGAGCTAAACTCAGGTGCGTTATCAGGAGAAGAGGCAGAAGAACATACCTCATCATCTGCCATCAGGCAGAGGTCATCATACTCTTCATCTGAAAAGTGTTCAGGAGACCGGCGTCCAGGGCCATCTGAATCTAAGGAATCCTCAGCAAGCAACGCTCTCCGGTCTGAAGCCCTGAGCTCTCTTTTGGCTCTCCGATCTTCTCGCTCTCGAGCACTGAGCTCCGGACAATCATACTGATAATGTCCGGTCTTTTTGCAGTGGTAGCACTGATCTACATCAGAAGAAAGCTTCTTGTCAGTGTACCTTTTGTCAGATGATTCCCTCCTGCTCCCTGATGATCTTTCAGGTTTGGAGCTGGATCTTCTGGGCTCATCCCCCCTCCTCTTTTCATCTCTGTGTCGCTCAGGCTCATTGCGATCCCTCCTGGAATCTGAACCTCTTCTTTCTTCTCTCCGGGGGCTAGATCTCCTGTGGCTGGAGTACCTGCGATCACGGGTGTCAGTATAAAATTTCTTATACCTGCCGAAACGAGAGTTCAGTTTCTCGAATCGCCGTGCCATCAGGCTGTACTCCAAGGCTAGCTCATCTTTGTTCATGTCTTTCAAAGACGTGGAGCCAGATCCAGCCTCAGGCTCAGGAGTAGCTTTAAGAGTCATGCTCTTCTCCTTTTCAGATGTCTTCTCCTCACTAACTTCCTCACTGACAACACCCATCTTCTTCCTCTTATCGAGGTCAAATTCCAGAGCCTTTAACTCAGAGAATAGGTGAGAGTGAGTGATATTTGTAAGGTCCTGAGTGTTTTTCAACAAAATTACTCCTGTGTCCCATCTTTCAGGGAGACAGTTTAGGATTTTAGAAGACACCTCCCTCTTGGGAAACTCCTTCCCAAGGGTTGCTAGCTCGTTCATCATCTTAATGAACCGAGCTTCCATCTGATCGATGGACTCTCCCTCTAGCATCTTGAAGGCCTCAAACTTCCTGATAGCAAGATCTCTCTTGTTCTCCTTGATCTTTTCTGATCCTTCGCTCATCTCCCTCAGGGTATCCCAGATCTCCTTAGCTGTCCTCAGATGCATAAGCCTGACCGAGTTCTCGTAAGAAACTGTGTGGAGTATAATGTTCTTGGCAACATTATCCAGTCCGATTTACTTAATCTGATCAGAATTAAGCACGGACCTCTCCACTTCTTCATCTCCGGCGACTGGAATAGGGACATTGCCAGCAACAGGCCAAGTCGTCTGAAGATTTCTCATAAATCTGATTGGGCCATGTTCAATCACCTGAGGCATCTGATCATGTATAGAATAGAGATGTGCGAGTACCCTGAATTTCCAATAGTCATAATTGTCAATAGAGAATTCAGGAAGATTGCCCTCGAGGCGTTTAGAACCGGATGCCATGATATGCATTTTTTCAGAAACAAGATCAGTTCAGTAGACCACCAAAAGTTTCCCCTCAGAAACTGTTGGTAAACAAAGTCAGTGATCTTTTAAACCACTGCTCTGATACCACTTGTTGGTCCCGAAAAGAGTTAAATCAGTGTATGGGGGGGGAATACACTGATGTCAGATTTTTCTGAAAGACTCAGAAAAATGCTCTAACGCACTCAGTTAGGAGTCCCAGAAGTACTCAGTATGCTGAAGGTCCACAGGGGCAGTAGGGACGGTTCAGTAACGAGTCAGATAAACTGAGTGTGAGTAATGTGCTCGGAGGCTCAGTAGAGATAACAAACCTACTGACTGCTCGGAAGCGAGTCAGTTGGACCACTATCTCAGTGAGCCAGAGTACGTGCGGAAAGTGAGCCCTTAGATTCTACTCATTTTAATTTCTGAAAACATTTTCTCTGAGTTGTTTAGTAAATTGGTGGTTAAGGCTGAGTGCACAGTATTCAGATTCAGGATGATTGATTCAGTTATGAAGTTAAAACCAATGCAGTATGTTCAGTTTAATATGATGACATTTATGATCCTGAACAAAACAGTAAATCAGCACACAGGGGACTTTTTAACGTGGTTCGGAGATAACCAACTCCTACGTCCACGACCTGATTTAACAGGAAGCTATCCTCAAAACCCTGAGGACAGGTACTTGGGTTTTACGTGCCAAGGGACACGAGTAGCCAACTTCCTCTCTTAGGAACTGACCCCTGGGCATTTTACAAGTCCCAGTCCTTCTAACCAACCGATCTCACACTTTGAGAGGTTTGGTATTCTGGTTTCCAACTAGGATAGCTCTAGCAATACAAATCAGAGCTAAATAATATAGCTATCAATCTAAGAAAATACAGAGTGAATCCTACTACAACACTAGGGAAATTTAATTACAGATTGTTGTTTATGATATGCTTTGTGTTCTTGGATTCTTGAGAGTTTTCTCTTGGAAATTTCTCGTTAACCTTGAATGGGTGCAAGGTTCTCCATATTTATAGGCAAGATTCAAAATAGATCCGTTGGAGGAGATCAAATCAAATCTTTCCTATTTTAGGTATATTGCAGGCTAGAAATACTGTTCGACCTACCTGCCATGCTTATTCTGGCAAGTTGTCACATCACCTGCAACCTTTTGAGACGCATTAAATGCTGCATTAAATGCTGCGCAAACTCCATGCATACGTGTTGAAAGATCATTGGCTCTCCACTATAACGGCTAGTTGACCTTCAGACATTTATCCTTCCTCGTACATTCAATGCTCTGAGTCTCTTGTTAATAACTCAGTCTGAACGTGTGTCTTAATGGAGTCTTACTGACATTCTTTTTGTCTCTTGACCCATAGCGTAAATAACCTTTTGCTTTGGACTGACATGATTTAGGTGATCTGAACCACAGCCTGAGTCAGGTCCTATGTGCATCCAGCACAGCCTGATAGGTTATTCAGCTCAGTATGTATTACCTTTTTGCTTC
Source organism: Prunella vulgaris (assembly GCA_026898435.1). Taxonomy (NCBI): domain Eukaryota; kingdom Viridiplantae; phylum Streptophyta; class Magnoliopsida; order Lamiales; family Lamiaceae; genus Prunella; species Prunella vulgaris. Next base: position 10,729 of record JAPKLY010002374.1, on the reverse strand, counting down.
GGACTTACAGGATTCAGGTGAACTGAACCAAGGCCTAAGTCAGGTCCTATGTGCATTCAGCACAGCCTGATAGGTGACACTTACTCTTCACTGACTGACTTCTGTCCTGAGTATGCTTAGTGTACTCAGTAGAAACATCAGCCAATGGTACTTCAGGATGGACTTCAGGATGTATCAGCAGGCTTCGATCTTCAGCTTCAGAACAGACAATCTTCAGCGAGACTGACTGACTCCTTCAGGATGGTTTACACTTCAGACTTCAGTAAATTGGGTCGACTCCTATATTCTTCAGTCTTCAGCATGGTCCTCCTGTACTGAATCTCTAACCTAACTATCCTGATCTATTTTATCCTGAACACTATACTTAGGCAAATTCATCAGGGGTTTTGGGATCTAATCAAAATACTCAGATTGTCCCAACAGACTGTGTTTCTAAGAAAGAAGAGTAAAACTCTACAGCGGTTACCAGAACTGTTAAGAAGGATTCAGAATGAAAAGAATTTGAAGATTGTGAAGATCAGATCAGATAGAGGAACATAATTTACAAATCAAGTGATTGAAGAGTATTGTTCACTTTATGACATATTGCTTGAATACTCTGCAGCTAGAACCCCACAGCAAAATGGAGTTGCTGAAAGAAAGAATATAACACTCCAGGAAGCTGTAAGAACCATGATTGTTGAAGCAAAGTTACCTAAGAAATTTTGGGCAGAAGCTACAAGCACGTCATGCTATACCCAGAATAGATGCCTGATTGTTAAGGATTATAAGAAGACTCCATATGAGTTATGGAAAGGAAGGACTCCCAATATCTCTTATCTACACATTTTTGGATGTAAATGCTTCATACTGAATAATGGGAAAGAATATTTTAAGATTTTTAATTCAAAGTCAGATGAAGGTATCTTTCTGGGTTATTCTAATGTTAGCAAAGCATTTAGAGTGTATAACAAGAGATTAATGATTGTGGAAGAGTCACAACATGTTATTTTTTATGAACAACACAACTCCCCTGAAGAAATTATTGAAGACTCTAAGGAGGGCAACTCTACAGTTACAAGTCAACAACACTATGTTGAGATCAAAACTCCTGTAGATTTGACCAACAAAGGCTTTGGCACTATAATTGTTGAGTTACCACCGTTAGAGAATGTAGAAGACCTAGTCCATGAGAATGTTCAAACAGAAGCAGAAACACCAACAAAAGGACTTGATAAGTCTGCAGTAGGTGAATCTACAGCTATAGAGAATAATGATCAAGGACTAGAACCTATGTCAGATTTGATTTGGTTGAAAGATCACCCCCCTGAGCATGTAATTGGAAATCCATCAGATGCTGTAAGAACCAGAAAATAAATCCTTGAGGCAATGTTTGCTACATTTCTTTCATCTTCTGAACCTACTGATATTCATGAAGCACTGCAAGATATCAATTGGATTATTGCAATGCAAGAAGAATTGAATGGTTTTGAAAGAAATCAAGTATGGGAACTTGTTCCAAGACCTAGAAATCACAAAGTGATTGGAACTAGGTGGGTATTCAAGAACAAACTTGATGAAGATGGAATTGTAACTAGAAATAAAGCAAGGCTAGTTGCTCAAGGCTATTGTTAATCTGAAGGCATAGATTTTGATGAATCCTTTGCCCCAGTTGCAAGATTAGAAGCTATAAGAATATTTCTAGCCTATGCTGCACATATGAACTTTACAGTCTATCAAATGGATGTAAAGAGTGCATTTCTCAAAGGTTTACTTTCTGAAGAAGTGTATGTTGAACAACCACCAGGATTTCAGGAATCTACAGCTAAAGACAAGGTTTATAAGCTTAGAAAAGCCCTTTATTGACTTAAGCAAGCACCAAGAGCATGGTATGATACCCTATGTGATCATTTGATAAAAAATGGATTCAAAAAGGGAATGGTTGATAAAACCTTATTCAGATTACAACATGGGAATGATATTTTGCTTGTCCAAATCAATGTTGATGACATAATCTTTGGCTCAACCAATGAGGAATTGTGTAGAAAATTCTCTAAGCTCATGACTGAGAAATTTGAAATGAGCATGATGGGAAATCTAAATTTCTTTTTGGAATTACAAGTTAAGCAAATGAGAGATGGAATTTTCATCAATCAAGCTAAGTATACTCAAGAGATTTGGAATGGATTGTTCTAGGCCTACCAATATACCTATGACACCTTCTGTGAATCTTGACAAAGATGAGAATGGAAAAAGTGTTGATGTAACCAAATATAGTATATTAATTGCATCATGGCTATATCTTACAGCTAGCAGACCTGATATCATGTTTGCAGTTGGGGTATGTGCTAGATTCCAAGTGAATCCTAAGGAATCACACTTAAATGCTGTAAAGAAAAGCATTAAGTATGTCAAATCCACACAAAATTTAGGATTATGGTATCCTAAAGAAGGAGGAATTGAACTCATTTGGTACACTGACTCAGATTTTGCAGGCTGCAAGATTGATCGGAAGAGTACTTGTGGGATTTGTCAACTTGATTAGGGTCATAATTGCATCTTTTTGCATCCATTTCTATATGGTTTTGATGTGCTTATGTTCATATTTGACCCTAATTTGGTATAAATTGTGCTATTAACCATTTTGTGGCAAGAAAATGTGTTTTGTAGAGAAAATGAGCAAAAACTGGCAAAAGACGAGCAAGTTCGTAAAATTTCAGAAAATGTGAGTTGATCCAATGGAGTCAAATGATAGACCGTGTCAAAGAGTTTGAAGAGAGGGTCGCAACGCAAAAAGAATCGAGTCAATCGGAGCTCTAGAACTCAAGATATGCAGAAAACAAGAAGTCGAGGATCGACCGAACGGGATCGTGCAAAAGCTCTCTGGTTCGGGCGACAAGCCACCACACGAGCAAAATAAGGTGCTCACACGATCCCAGTTCATGCGGCGACTGTGCACACTCGTGTGATGCCCGGATTTCACATTTTCGAAAGGCTGTTTCGTCTTTTCGCGCGTTTAATGAAGGGCATTTTTGACCAAGCATTGTGGGCACTATAAATACCTCAAAGATCAGATTTCCAAGCATTATCATCTTCATTAGTTAGATCATTAGGTAGTTTTAGAGAGAGATTAGAGGTTATTAGTGGGTTCTTAGTTAGATTCAATCTTCTTTTGTACATAACTTTTGATCAGTCCGTCAGAATTTCGATCCGTTTGTTCCTACGTTCTTCTCTCGATTCAAGCTACGTTTCTACAGTTCAGTTTTGTATTTTGCATTCCGGATTTAGAGATAGCTTTTCAAGGTTTGATGCTTGTATTTCAATTCTTCACAATTGGTAGGATTTCTTTTATTTCATTTCATATTAGTGTTAATCATGTTTATCTATATCTTAATTGTTGATTTACATTTCCAATTAGCCATGGGCTAATCTTTTGTTGCATGGTTGTATGAATACTATGGTGAACTTAGTCTCTTGTTAATCCTATGCATGAATTAGTGATCTTGTTGAATTAGTTCTCTTATTAATGACTTGTATGAATGTTTGGTATGTTTGGAATGTATGGCTTATATGGTTAGCTATGAAATGAGAATTGAGCTATAAGAACCTTATGCATACCAAGTGTTTGATATATTGCTAGTATGACCAATGAGAATTGCATATTAGCCTAGACCTCTTAATTGGAGTATTGGAAGTTGTAGAGAGATCTAGACATCCAATAGAGCTTAACTTGTGTTGTAGAGAGATCTAGACACTAGTTGGCTTGACTAAGACACCAAGAGACCTTTTGCATGCTAGGATGGATAGGATTCTAGAGGAACCATAGTAGGATTACTTCCATGTACACTTCACACTTGCTCACTTCTTTGAGGTGATAGTTAGGATTTACTATTCTTGCTTGATTAGTAGATAGAATCCATGATATTTTCTTGCTTTCCTAGCTATTAGCCTCTTGTAGACATTCAATGCTTGCTTGATATCGCATCGTTTCCCTGTGTTCGATATTTAACTTGGTTAACTTGCCACGACAACAACGACCTCGTTCACTTGGGTGGAAATCTTCATGATTTTGGCAAACAAGTTTTTGGCGCAGTTGCCGGGGAAACAATCACTTTGTTAGGCTTGTATTGATGTTTACTTTGTTTTTCTTTGTTTCTTTGTTGTCTTGACTATTCTTGGTGAGTGTTGATACTTGCTTATTTTTGTAGGAGTGAACTTATTTAAAGATGGACGGATACAACCATTACTCGTATCCTCCACAATACACATACCCTCCTCAACCATACACATATCAACCTTATCCATATTCACCATACCCATATCAATCTCCACCTCAACAATCCTACCACCACCCATACCATTATCCCTATCCTTATTCCACTCCCTACCCATATCCATATTCATATCCTCTTCCTCCACACATGTTTAAGGAAGAAGAAGTAGAAAAAGAAGAGAAAGAGAAAGATGAACAAGAAGAAGACATATATGATCTAATTGATAGATTTCTTGAAGAGACTCGAGATTTAAATGAGGAAGATTTCAAGATAATCTTGAACTACAATGATAAAGGATATTATACCCCTTCTTCTTTCACTATTTGTACTAAGTCTCTTAATGTTGACATTTATGATTCTACTTCTCTTGCTAGATTTGATAGGAATAAAGTGAAAGAACAAGAAATGGAGGAGAAGGAAAGAGATGATTCAAGAGGAGAAAAAGAGATTAATCAAGAAGAGGTAGATGAATGTCCACCTATGGACATGAGCTTCATGGAGGAAGAACAACAAAAGGAAGTGGAAGATGAGCTTCAAGGAGAAATGAACATTTCTAAACCCTTAAACTCTTCCACTTATGCTTACATTGATAGTGTTGTTCATATTGATTTTGTCTTACCTCTTGATATAATTGATTATAAGCTTGAATTGAAAATCTTCTTGAATATTTTTTATAGTAGGAGATGCGGGTGGATTAGGTTGAGAAGAAAAGATGAATTTTCTTGTGCTTACATATATAAAATGAGGAGAAAATTGAGTGTATGGGGTAGAAATCCTACATGCTTTCTTGATCATAATGCTTTGAGGTTAGAGTTTGATGGGGAGGAGGCCAAATATCCTTGGCCATTTAGCTAACATTGGTGTCGTCCGGCTAGGGGACGTTAAATCCAAGCGCTAGATGGGAGGCAACCCATCCTAAAAATTTTCTTGCTTATTAGGTTTGTTTTGTAGTTTAGATAGTGTTATTTGTTTTAATTTTCTTCATATGAGGTAGTGTATTCTATTACCTTTGTCGGTGCATGAGATTTACCCTAGTTTGGGGGTGTTGCCTCTTGTATATATGGCATTTTCTTGGTCTACTTAAGCTTATACATGCATTTTTTGTTCATTGATTCTTTGCAAATCCTATTTTCATCACTCTTTTCCAAACTTTTAGGATCCTTGATCCAAAAAAGTTTGGGGGGTGTGTTCGTTCTTCAAATTTTGAATTGCAATGATAATTGATGTGATTTGTGAGCTCTAGAAAGGTGTGATGAGGAGATTTATCTTCCTACTTGGCCAAGATGGACATTCTCATGTAAGTGGCAAGTCACTCTCCTATTCTTAATCCCAACTCAAGGTATGTTTTTACACTTCTCTCCCTATTTGCTTCTATTCTTAGGTTTTGTTCGCTTGATGGTAGATTGCTATTTTGAGCTTAATTGTTGATTCTTGTGGTATTGTGCTTTGATATGTGCATTGCATGATCTTTTCTTCACTCTTTGCCAAACATTTTAGACCCTTGGTCCAAAAAAGTTTGGGGGGGTGTGTTCGTTTCGTAAATCTCATTGCAATGCTATGCTTTTTAATGATTTCTAGTGCTTTCTTATGTCTTGTGACCTTATGCTTATGTGAATGCCTTGTTTTGCTTGTTGATTGATTGCCATATTGTTGCTAGTTTAGAGTAGTGTGGCATGAGATATGCTTATGATTGTGTGGATGAGTTGAGAGTTCATGTTAGATGTAGTGGATTTATCTCTTAATTCTTGTCTTGTCTAGTTTGCTATGGATTTTATGATGCTTGATACATTGATGATTTGAGCATTTTTTGTATGATATGAGTCTTCATCAACCTATACCCGTGAGTTTTGAGCTTTTGATGCCCGTTTCAATTTTGAACGGATGATATTCTTTGATGTGAGTTCCACACATGTTCATTATACTCTAGAACTTGACTTTAGTCTTATTTGAGGCTACATTAGATAATGATTTCACATGAGATGATATGAGGCATTTTCTTTGATCTATATTGAGTCACTTTGCCCTATGAGCCTACCATTGATATTGATATCCTTTGCTACCCATCTTGTGCCTATTATCCTTTCCTTTGGCTAACCACACTTTAAGTCATTTTCCTTCCTTTTTGGAACTTTCTTGTCCTTATGATTAGTAGAGTGAAAAGAAGGAAGGAAGATTGGTGTTATGATGAAGAAATTGGTGGCCTAGGTGGAAAGAAGTTCTATGCATGGATAGATTCGAAAGAAGGTTCAAAGGCAAGTGCTTGCAAGAAACTGAAAAAAGGTTGACTTTTCAAAAAATTATGGTCAAGTTTGACTCTAGTGTTGTGAGTAAGTTCACAACTGTGAAAAAATGGAAGATTGATTCTTTGAAGTGTGATTTTGAAAGAGCATGAAGAGAAAGTGCAAATTGCATGAAGAGGTGAATGATCTCTACTTTGATTCCTTCTAAGCTTTACTAATCATACTTAGTCAATTATACCCATATGTTCCTTCCCTACCAAAGTGCCAACACTACAACCATATGAAAGTCCTCATTGATGTGTGATTGATTTGTCATTTCAAGTGGTGGAGAATGTAGACTTGAGCCAAGCTTATGGTAGTATGTGTATGTGTTGTGATGATTGAGTGAGCCTAAACACTTGAGGGTTGAGCTAAACACTTATCTTGTGAGGATCTTGACTCATTGATTTGATATCTTGCTCATTGATTCATTGTTGATAGTTGATTAGATGAGATTGCATTCTAGATTTGCTTGACATTGATTGATATTTTCATGGCATTTGACTTGTACTTGATGTTTCATTGATACAATTATTCCCTTATCTTATCGCTTCGTTGCTCGAGGACGAGCAACAATCTAGTTTGGGGGTGTGATTAGGGTCATAATTGCATATTTTTGCATCCATTTCTATATGGTTTTGATGTTCTTATGTTCATATTTGACCCTAATTTGGTGTAAATTGTGCTATTAACCATTTTGTGGCAAGAAAATGTGTTTTGTAGAGAAAACGAGCAAAAACTGGCAAAAGACGAGCAAGTTCATAAAAGTTTAGAAAATGTGAGTTGATCCAATGGAGTCAAATGATAGACCGTGTCGAAGAGTTTGAAGAGAGGGCAACGCAAAAAGAATCGAGTCAATCGGAGCTCTAGAACTCAAGATATGCAGAAAATAAGAAGTCGAGGATCGACCGAACGGGATCGTGTGACCACCAGCACAGGATCGTGCAAAAGCTCTCTGGTTCGGGCGACAAGCCACCACACGAGCACAATAAGGTGCTCACACGATCCCAATTCGTGCGGCGACTGTGCACACTCGTGTGATGCCCGGATTTCACATTTTCGAAGGGTTATTTCGTCTTTTCGCGCGTTTAATGAAGGGCATTTTTGACCAAGCATTGTGGGCACTATAAATACCTCAAGGATCAGATTTCCAAGCATTATCATCTTCATTAGTTAGATCATTAGGTAGTTTTAGAGAGAGAGATTAGAGGTTATTAGTGGGTTCTTAGTTAGATTCAATCTTCTTTTGTCCATAACTTTTGATCCGTCCGTCAGAATTTTGATCCGTTTGTTCCTACGTTCTTCTCTCGATTCAAGCTACGTTTCTACACTTCAGTTTTGTATTTTGCATTCCGGATTTAGAGATAGCTTTTCAAGGTTTGATGCTTGTATTTCAATTCTTCACAATTTGTAAGATTTCTTGTATTTCATTTCATATTAGTGTTAATCATGTTTGTCTATGTCCTAATTGTTGATTTACATTTCCAATTAGCCATGGGCTAATCTTTTGTTGCATGGTTGTATGAATACTATGGTGAACTTAGTCTCTTGTTAATCCTATGCATGAATTAGTGATCTTGTTGAATTAGTTCTCTTATTAATGACTTGTATGAATGTTTGGTATGTTTGGAATGTATGGCTTATATGGTTAGCTATGAATGAGAATTGAGTTATAAGAACCTTATGCATACCAAGTGTTTGATATATTGCTAGTATGACCAATGATAATTGCATATTAGCCTAGACCTCTTAATTGGAGTATTGGAAGTTGTAGAGAGATCTAGACATCCAATAGAGCTTACCTTGTGTTGTAGAGAGATCTAGACACTAGTTGGCTTGACTAAGACACCAAGAGACTTTTTGCATGCTAGGATGGATAGGATTCTAGAGGAACCATAGTAGGATTACTTCCATGTACACTTCACACTTGCTCACTTCTTTGAGGTGATAGTTAGGATTTACTATTCTTGCTTGATTAGTAGATAGAATCCATGATCTTTTCTTGCTTTCCTAGCTATTAGCCTCTTGTAGACATTCAATGCTTGCTTGATATCGCATTATTTCCCTGTGTTCGATATTTAACTTGGTTAACTTGCCACGATAACAACGACCACGTTCCCTTGCGTGGAAATCATCACGATTTTGGCAAACACAATTCCTAGGCGAAAGGTTGGTGGCATGGCACAGTAAACAGCAGAATTCAATTGCTCTTTCTACAGCTGAGGCAGAATACATTGTTCCTGGAAGTTGTTGTGCTAAAATCTTATGGATGCAATATCAATTACAAGACTATGGGATTGAATCAAGAGAAACAATTATATTTTGTGATAATACAAGTGCTATTGCTATTACACAAAATCCAGTTTTACACTCTAGATCAAAACACATAGATCAAAATCCAGTTTTACACTCTAAATCCACACTGATTTGAATCTTGCAGATATTTTCACTAAACCTTTACCTGAATCAAGATTCTCAATCTTGAGAGGTAATTTGGGAATATTGGAATTGTAAAAAGATTCTGTGAAAATCACTAAATTGCAAAGATAAGCCTAGAAAATTGAAAATTCAGTAGAAAAGAAAATTGCAGCTGCAAACTCACTCAGCTGTCGAGTTGAACTCTACAGCTGTAGACTTAGTTCAGGACTGCAAATTCCTTACCAGCTGTATAATTTCAAAAATTCGAAGAATGTCAACTGCAAACTTAGTTAACTTACAGTACTGTGTACAATTCTGATGATTAAATGAAGCACTTCATAATTCAGAAACTTTTGTACTAAGTTACAGAAATTTTGAATTTATTCAAACATTTTGGTTAATAAAATGTTTGAGCACGTGTGACATTTTAAATGGAATTAAATTTTATGTGAGTTAGATTTTTGGACAAATTTAATTATAAATTTGGTTCAGAATTCAAAAGCTCATAAATTTTAGGTCAAAGACCGTTATACCCCGGTTACTAATGGTTGTTTAAGGAAAGATATTTAAAGGATTCTTCATCCTTTTATATCTTACTTTTACACTTGCGAACCCTTACCTGAAACCTTAAACTCTCCCCATCCCCTACTCAAAGAAACTAAGAAACATGGCGATGAAAGTTATATTTGGAGCTTTATTCGATTTTAATGAGATATTGAAGAAGCACCCCATTGATGCGATGGAAAATGTTGTGAAGCACATAGTGAATCAAGGTGTTCACTATTGCCTGACTCATATTCCTGGAGCTTATGATGACAAGATAGTTCATGAGTTCTACCAGAATGCTGAAGCAGATGTTGAAAGGAAGACTCTATCAGTTAAAATGCAAGGAAAGAAAGTGAATATTACAGCTGGTGATATTTGTAGAGCTTTACACTTGAGAACTTGAGGTGATGCACATGACAACCTCAACTTTGCAGAAGAAGATGAGAAATACTGGAGGAGATTCACTACAAAGAAATCGGTTCCAAAGAACTGGAAGAGAACGTTCAAGAAAACAGACCTAGCAATTGAGTACGTTTATCTTTATGAAGCTATAGATAAATGCTTATTATGTAGAACTGGTGCTCATGATACTGGCACTATCTTAATGTGGGATTTAATGATAGCTTTTGTGAAAGATATTAAGATAGATAATGGAGAATAGATTCCGAGGAATATTGGTGTTGATGTGATGAAAGATGGAAATAACAAAGGTTTTAGCTTGTTCTTGAATTATATATTAACGGAAGTAGGATTTTCTTTGTTTAATGGGCATGTAGGAAAACCTATTATTTCTCACAGAATAGTAGGAAGAGCCAATTTCAAAAGAGGAGTTGTGGATGCTCCTATGGCTCCTGAATCTAAGAGGAGAAATAAGAAAGCTGAGAAAAAGGTTCTTACCATTATAAGATCACCAAAAGAACCAGAAAAGAAGAAGAAAAAGAATGTAAGAAGGAAGATTTTAGTTGATGAATCTACTGATTCTGAGGATGAGATTGATAGAGAGAAAAGGCAGAAGAAACTTCATTCTAAGAAAGCCACAGAAGTTGAAGCTGACAAGTCTACAGCTGTAGACTTGCCAATTGTGCAGTCTGAAGAACAAGTCACAGTGGAACAGACTGTAGAAGCTGAAGTTCATGAACCTGAAACTGAAGTACTCCCTGTTGTTCCAGTTGAAAGGACTGAAGATTTTGAAGAAGAAAAACAAAAATTTGAGGATTGGAAGCTGGTGAGAGA
>JAPKLY010002373.1:0-25798 GCA_026898435.1 Prunella vulgaris | reverse complement strand
AGCTGCAGATTGTGTTGAATTGAAGGAAACAATCAGAAATCAAGAACCGATGATAGCTGAACTTGAAGAACACAATGCTTATTATCAAAAGAAGTTAGATTGTTATGGAAAATCATCCAAACAATTGAAGAAGATGCTGTCTGAGCAAAGGCACTCAAAGGATTTGATTGGAGTAGGATATAATCCTTGTGTCTGGATGAAATATTTACAAAAGTCAATTCCAAGGCCTGAAAGAAAGTTTATCAAAGAAACAACCCCTGAAGAAACTGTAGACTCAACCCTACAGCCAGAAGATTTGAAATTCTTGAATTCATTCAAAGAATTGTCAACAAGAAGACAACAAAAGATCAAGGAGATCATGGATGATTCTGAAGAAGATGTCTCAAATATGTTCCAAAACATAACTTTGAAACAAACTGCAGAATCAAACCTACAGTCAGAAGAAGAAGTCTATCATAAATTTAATATGGAAAGAAGACTTAACTTTGATAGATTCTAGAATGGAAATATGTCAGATATATCTCTCTCTTCAAGCACTCAAAGAGGAGGATCAAGCAAGAACTGTAGAATTAACAAATCTGCAGCTCCCAAAAAGTCTTGGATTGCAAAGAGTAACACTAGAGGAAATCCAAAGTATTGGAATCCTAAATAACTTACTTTATTTTGCAGGGACATGTTACAACAACCAAAAGAGAGATTTGGTACATAGACAGTGGTTGTGCAAGACATATGACTGGAGATAGAAGTTTGCTACAAAATTTGAAAGATCATAAAGGTCCTAAAGTTGTTTTTGGAGATTATGCCAGTGGAACGGCTAAAGGATCAGGATGTTTACTCAAAGGAAATGTTCAGATCAATGATGTGTATTTGGTAGATGGTTTAAAGCATAACTTGCTTAGTGTGAGTTAATTTTGTGACAAAGGCTACACTGTAGACTTTAAACAAGACACTTGCATAGTCAAAGATGTTGAATCCAAAACCACTAAACTGACAGGAACTAGAAAAGGGAATGTTTACATTGTAGAGTTGAACTCTGCAGCTGAAACAACCTGCTTTCTAGATAATAGTTCAAATGAAGTTAGTTGGCTATGGCACAAAAGAATGAATCACATAAACTTCAAAACCATGAATGAACTTGTGAATAACAAACTTGTAAGAGGTTTGCTAAACACTAAGTTCAGGAAGGAACATTTATGTGATGCTTGTGTCAAAGGGAAACAAATCTAGAAGACTTTTAAAAGCAAAACTCACTCAAGCACTTCAAGAACACTTGAATTACTACATATGGATCTTTTTGGACCCATAGAACCAGTAAGTATAATTGGGAAGAAGTATACTTTGGTAGTTGTAGATGATTACTCAAGATTTTCTTGGACTGTGTTGGTCCCGAAATGAGTTAAATCAGTGTATGGGGGGGGAATACACTGATGTCAAATTTTTCTGAAAGACTCAGAAAAATGCTCTAACGCACTCAGTCAGGAGTCCCTGAAGTACTCAGTACGCTGAAGGTCCGCAGGGGCAGCAGGGACGGTTCAGAAACGAGTCAGATAAACTGAGTGTGAGTAATATGCTCAGAGGCTCAGTAGAGATAACAAACCCACTGACTGCTCGGAAGCGAGTCAGTTGGACCACTATCTCAGTGAGCCCTTAGATTCTACTCGTTTTAGTTTCTGAAAACGTTTTCTCTGAGTTGCTTAGTAAATTGGTGGTTAAGGCTGAGTGCACAGTATTCAGATTCAGGATGATTGATTCAGTCCTGAAGTTAAAACCAATGCAGTATGTTCAGTTTAATATGATGACATTTATGATCCTGAACAAAACAGTAATCAGCACACAGGGGACTTTTTAACGTGGTTCGGAGATATCCAACTCCTACGTCCACGACCTGATTTAACAGGAAGCTATCCTCAAAACCCTGACGATAGGTACTTGGGTTTTACGTGCCAAGGGACACGAGTAGCCAACTTTCTCTCTTAGGAACTGACCCCTGCGCGTTTTACAAGTCCCAGTCCTTCTAACCAACCGATCTCACACTTTGAGAGGTTTGGTATTCTGGTTTCCAACTAGGATAGCTCTAGCAATACAAATCAAAGCTAAATAATAGAGCTATCGATCTAAGCAAATACAGAGTGAATCCTACTACAACACTAGGGAAATTTAATTGCAGAGTGTTGTTTATGATATGCTTTGTGTTCTTGGATTCTTGAGAGTTTTCTCTTGGAAATTTCCCGTTAACCTTGAATGGGTGCAAGGTTCTCCATATTTATAGGCAAGATTCAAAATAGATCCGTTGGAGGAGATCAAATCAAATCTTTCCTATTTTAGGTAGATTGTAGGCTAGAAATACTGTTCGACCTACCCGCCATGCTTATTCTGGCAAGTTGTCACATCACCTGCAACCTTTTGAGACGCATTAAATGCCGCATTAAATGCTGCGCAGACTCCATGCATACGTGTTGAAAGATCATTGGCTCTCCGCTATAACGGCTAGTTGACCTTCAGATATTTATCCTTCCTCGTACATTCAATGCTCTGAGTCTCTTGTTAATAACTCAGTCTGAACGTGTGTCTTAATGGAGTCTTACTGACATTCTTTTTGTCTCTTGACCCATAGCATAAATAACCTTTTACTTTGGACTGACATGATTCAGGTGATCTGAACCACAGCCTGAGTCAGGTCCTATGTGCATTCAGCACAGCCTGATAGGTTATTCAGCTCAATATGTGTTACCTTGTTGCTTCGGACTTACAGGATTCAGGTGAACTGAACCAAGGCCTAAGTCAGGTCCTATGTGCATTCAGCACATCCTGATAGGTGACACTTACTCTTCACTGACTGACTTCTGTCCTGAGCATGCTTAGTGTACTCAGTAGAAACATCAGCCAATGGTACTTCAGGATGGACTTCAGGATGTATCAGCAGGCTTCGATCTTCAGCTTCAGAACAGACAATCTTTAGCGAGACTGACTGACTCCTTCAGGATGGTTTACACTTCAGACTTCAGTAAATTGGGTCGACTCCAATATTCTTCAGTCTTCAGCATGGTCCTCCTGTACTGAATCTCTAACCTAACTATCCTGAACTATTTTATCCTGAACACTATACTTAGGCAAATTCATCAGGGGTTTTGGGATCTAATCAAAATACTCAGATTGTCCCAACAATTTCCCCCTATTTGATGATGCCAAAACCTTAAGCAAATTCCTATTCATCTATACAATCAACTGACTTAGTCAGTGAAAATAACTCAGTACCACCTGATAAACTAGGTACTTAGTCTATAAGATGAAAACAAGGAATGGGTTAGTACAGTTCTTGATAAGGATTCAGAAAAGTAAATTCAGGAGTCAACAAGAAGTTGTACTCAGGAAAAATAAATAACTTCATTGATTGATAACAAAATACAAGTATCCTGAAGCTATTACAAAATTCCTGAACAACTAGCTCCTGATCTAATCTTCATCCTTATTCCAAGCAGTCAGTGGAATCTCGTACATCTCCAGTACTCGGTTCAGGACCTGCTTCATCCTGTTCCGATCAGCAATGGCCCCGGCAGCACGTCCTACTCTGACGACTTCTTCAGAAATTGCTTTCCGGTCCAGCTGCTTAGAATTCCTAAAGAGTGGAGGAGGGTACTTGATGAATTCCGGAGGAGCGATCTCAACACCTTCAGTGTCAGCATGTCTGATGATTTCAGCCCATAGATCAGGATGCTCCTGTGCCATCCAGAGATGGAGTATGACGTCTTTTTCTTCAGTCTGATCATCCCATAACCCCACCACGTAGAATAGGTATGCCCACCTATTCCGGATCGGAATCCAAACCTCCAGCATCTCAATCGGAATGAAGTCTTCAACAAACTTCGATGGAGGATGACTTTGTTCTGGTCTGACCACAATCTTCCTCTGAGTCTTTATCCGAGATCCAGATGATACAGATTTCTTCTTCTGGACCTGAGAAGTCAGATACTCATTAGATTCTTTTAGGCGCTGGATTTGACTGAGCATCAAAATTTCTTTCATTTTTGCTATCTTTTCAGCATCAGTCATCACCAATTTCTTCTGAGTGGTCAGCCCAGATGGCATTATTTGTTCCTCCATCTCCTTATATAACGGCTCGAGAGCAGAATCTTCAGAGGGTCTCAACTTCTTCGGATCTGAGCCTTCAACAGTTTCGATGGCGGCTACGGATCTAGTCCTCTTTCTATCCGCAGCCTTCAGTTCAAGGGGAAAGTTCTTCTTTTTAGCTTTGCCAGTAGTGGCAATTTGCTTCTTCCCTTCTTCCCCCTTTTTGGCATCATCGTCAATAATACGTTTGACAACTTCATCCACTGACTCCGCCAAAAGATTGAACTAACTATCCATCTCAGTCTGCTTCACCTGCAATTGCCCAATCTGCCCTACCATTCTTCTCAGGCCGATACTGAGCTGATCAATGGCTGAATTGTGTGTAGCCTTCAGTCGACCCTCGAAGTTTTCCATCCTTGAGTCTAGGGCAGATGCAATTTTCTCCTTCTCCTGAGCAGACAACTCCCTCAGCAGGTCCTCCTTCAGTTCAGTTTTTATCTTGACCAACTTCTCATCAACCAGTTGATCAACCTTTTCAGACAGTTGTTGATCTAGAAAGTTGGCAAGTTTAGTCTCCTGCTGAGTCTGCACATCTGAAACCATCTGATTGCAGTTCTGAATAGCATCCTTGGCTTGCTCTGAAATGGCAGTGAGTTCTACATTGATTTCAGACCGAGCTTCCCCAAGGAGATCAATTGCTGCATGCATATCAGTGGCCATATCATTCAGGTCACGGTCCAGTCTCTTGAGTTTCTTGTTCAGCAATCCAGAGTTTGAAGTAGCCTTACTAGATTTTCGCTCAACGAGGATGACTCTCCTGTGCAGATTGCCAAGAGCTCGTGAGGAATTGCTAAGATAAATTTCTTCGGGCGTAGTCCATTTACCTATGACTCGGACCATGCCTGGTGGACCCTCTCCTGAAGCCTCCGCAATCCCGAGTCCCTAGACTGCATCATCGGCCGGTGCACTGACTCCCTCAGTGCCACCTGGCTGATCGTCATCAGCAATTATCACCACTTCCCTTTCAGCCTCTTTCTCTTCTCCTCTCTCTTCAGCTTTCTGAGTCTCAGGCTCAGGATACGTTCTGCGGACTGTTCTGATAAAATCCACCATTTTGATCAGATGATGTAGAGAGTTTACATCAAAATGATCAAAGAGGGCGGCTTCTAAATCTGCAATGCAGTCCCATCCTCTGGACTCTCCTACCTGGCTGAGCTCAGACCAAGTAGCATTTCTGATCATGGCAAAAGTGCGGAGTTGCACAACTGCCTCCTTCTGAGCCTCAGTAAGATCAGGGAATCTCCTCTCCACCATCTCAGCTGCCTCTCCCCTTGCAACTATCTCAAAATCTGAAAGAATGTTCACATCGGGCGCAGGGAAAGGCCATGGTGCATCAGCCTGAACTGATTCAGCAGCCTCTTGCTCAACTCCCCCTTCCTGAGCAGGCTCCACCTGACCCAAACTCTGATAAGTTTCAGCAATATTAAGAATCAGCTGGTTGGGATCAGGGGAAGCAACCTCCGGAACAGATGTAATCGGAGTAATTTCAGGAACAGCCTGGGCCTGAGCTGGTTCTTTCTCAACAGCTTCAGCAATAGCCTGCGCCTGAGCTGGTTCCTTCTCAACAGCTTCAGCAGCTTGCACTTCCATAAGCTTCTTCTCTCGCTCAGCTGACCCAGAGTAGAGAAATTTCAGCTTTTGTTGCTTGGGTCTGGAAGGCTTAGATTTATCCTCCGCTGGCTTTGCTGTATCAGACTCGGAAGACTTGCCTGCCTGAGCCTGGACTTTTCCAGTCATGCTGGCCTGGGCCTTCTTCTTCTGAGTCTGAGGCCTTCTCCTTGTGCCAGCATCATCGGAATAAGCTCTAAAGAGATGGATTTTCGCTGGGATCTCGAGTGATTGGGCCTGATCCACATCACCGAGATCCAGAGTCTCCAAGAGCATGGAGATGTTGGTGCCAAAATGCATCTTGGCCTCAAAAGTCGCCTGCCCCTCTGGCGAGTACTTGATTTTGCTGGTCTCAGCCACCAGCATTTGGAGGAAGTAACCCTCCCAGTCAAAATTGTGCAGAGAGGCGTCGGAGATAGCCATCATTGTGAACAGCTTCGGTCTGGAGATCTGCTCCAATCCTCCAGCAATTCCCATCACTCCCTGACTTGTCAGGTCGAAGAAGTGACGGTTTTCAGTCCTCAAGATTGATTTATTCAGGCTGGATTTCAGCACGACATCTCCATCGCACAGGGACTGGAGAAAATCCCTCTCATTCCCAAACCCATAATCCACTGGGCTTCGTCCTCTATTGGGAAGATTAAAAACCTCCTTAATCTTCTCCCGAATGTTGAAGGTGACCCACCTCCTGACCATCTCCTCCTCACCAGCCTTTCCCTTCTCACAGGTGGTCAAGGGAATACAAGTTTCCCACTCCTGGGAGTCCTTGTTTTGCGCCATCTTCAGGTAGAAGGCAGCAATGAGTCGGGGGTGGAGCCTCTGTGGCTTTGCAGTGATGAACTGCAGAAGACCTGCATTATCAAAAAGGTCTCGCACAGGCATAATGTCTGGGTTATTAGAAGAAAATTCCCCATAGGGCTCGTAGTGTATTTCGTTCCTTAAATGGAAAAGGTTTCCAAAGAAGGTTTCGGCAGAAGGTGAAGCCATGGAAGATTTTAAGAGATTTGAAGAGAATCGGTTTTTAGAGAAAGTAAGTTAAGAAAATATTGGGTGCATAAAAGTTTTAACAACACGATCTTCTCTTATTTATAGAAAGAAAAATTCGGTTTTAATCGGACGGTTTAGAAAATAGTGACCTATGGGATTCAATGGACAAGATTGAGCAGTAAAAAGCATTTGACCCTTCGGTTTTTCAAAAAGTGATTGGTCTAATTTTATCGATAACTGTTCCCGCCCACAGTGCATTAAATGCACATTAGAGCATGTCCGGATTTAATTCAAATAAATTGAATTAAATAATAACCGAATATTAAAACGAATGGCTGGGATCATTTGACAAATTAAATTGATTTGACAATACAGCAAACAGTAAAAGGATAATGCACGCAATATCAGATGACTTAGACAAAAATCAGGAAACATACCAGTCAGTCAGATATGTATTCTGACTGATACCACTTATTGCCCTATCAGGGTGACAAGCCCTGAACTCTGTGTTCTGAATCTTAGTCAGTCTATACTGATCATCCATTTTATACTGAATGTTCCCCCTACAACCATTCACATTCTCTCTGGGATTCCTTCACCCTGAGTCCATATAAGTTATTCCCCCTGACCGTGTGCATTCTTATCAGAGATTCAAACTGAATCACCTAAGCCTGGGTCAAGGAGTCCTAACTCTACTAATAACTCAACAAACCTGGTTTCAGGCAAAGCCTTAGTCAGGATGTCAGCTCTCTATTTTTCAGTAGGGACTCTCTCCATCCTGATATCCTTCTTCTCAACATGATCTCTGATAAAGTGATGCCTGATGTCTACATGCTTACACCTTGTATGTAAGACTGGGTTTTGGGATATGGCAATGGCACTATTATTGTCACAATAAATTGGGACTTCAGTGGCCTCAACTTGGTAGTCTCTCAGTTGTTGTTTCAGCCTAAGAATCTGAGAGCAACAACTGCCTGCCGCCATATACTCAGCCTCAGTAGTAGACGTTGCAACACTGGTTTGCTTTTTAGAAAACCAAGAGATCAGTTTACTCCCTAGAAACTGACATGTGCCTGTAGTTGATTTCCTATCAAGTCTACAGCCTCCATAATCAGCATCTGAATAGCCAGTCAGTTCTAGGTTGTCATCAGAGGGATACCAAAGTCCTAAGTTGACTGTACCTCTTAGGTATTTCAGAATCTTTTTGGCACTCTCTAGATCACTCTTCTTTGGATCAGACTGATACCTTGCACAAACTCCAACTGCATAAGTGATGTCAGGACGACTAGCAGTCAGATATAATAAAGATCCTATCAGTGCCCTATATTCAGTCTGATTTACTGAGACTCCTTCTTTGTTAGGATCCAGCTTCTCATTTGTATTCATGGGAATGCGTGAGACTCTGCTGGACTGAACTCCAAATTTCTGAATCAAGTCCCTCGCATACTTGGACTGATTAATGAAAATTCCGGAGTCAGTTTGCTTGACTTGGAGACCCAGAAAGAAATTCATTTCTCCCATCATTGACATCTCAAATTTCCCAGTCATGAGCTTGGAAAATTTCTCACAAAGCTTCAGATTAGGAGATCCAAATATTATGTCATCCACATAAATCTGAACCAAGAGATTGTCTTCCCCTTCGGTGATCCGGAAGAGGGTCCTGTCCACTGTTCCTTTCACGAACCCATGGTCTATCAGGAATTGGGATAGTGTATCATACCAATCTCTCGGAGCTTGCTTCAGGCCATAAAGAGCTTTCTTCAGGTGGTATAATTTATTACCAACTTCGAATCCAGGAGGTTTCTCAACATACACCTCTTCATTCAGTACACCATTTAGAAAAGCACTCTTTACGTCCATCTGATACACTTTGAATTTCTTGAATGTTGCATAAGCCAGAAACAACCTGATTGCTTCTAATCTTGCGACTGGAGCAAAGGTCTCATCATAGTCGATACCCTCGGCTTGAGAGTAACCTTTTGCTACTAGCCTGGCCTTATTTCTGACAACAACATTATTCTCATCCCTCTTGTTCTTGAAAACCCATTTGGTGTCAATAACATGTTGACGCCTAGGTCTTTCCACTAACTCCCAAACCTGATTCCGCTCAAACTGATTGAGCTCATCCTGCATGGCTAGGATCCAGTTGGGATCAGCTAGAGCTTCTTCTATGCTTGTAGGTTCCTGATCACTCAGGAAGCAACAAAACATAGCGCTTTCACCAAAGGACAACCTCGTCCTGACCCCCTCATTGATATCTCCAATGGTATCAGCCAATGAGTGATCATCTAGCCATCGCCTCCTGCTGACCGGAGCACTGGGAGCTACTGACGTTCCATTGCCTGATCCTGAAATATTAGTCTCTACAATGATAGGTAAATAAGCGGAACGAGCAAGAACAGGGGATACTGAGTCATTTCCTGAGGGTTGACCAATATCAAAGAAATTGTTTCCCCCTACAGTGTTGGACTCAGTAACTGTCTCAGGTGCAGAAGCATCATCACCGACAGTACGTACCTCAGGTTGAGTCTGTCCTTCCGTCTGAGACTCAACATTTTCCGAGGCAGGGGCTTGCTGAGGGTTGACCTGAAGTCCATCCTGATCTTCATCATCATCATCCCATCCCTTGGGAGCACTGACAAGTTTGATCTTGAATTCAGGATTCTTCAGACTCAGCCTTTGTTACCCTTTTGGTAATTCCCTCAGTATCAGGACTTGGAACCTGTTTCCTATGCACCGATGCAGTCTCATCAAACACAACATGAGGTGTTTCCTCCACACAAAGGGTCCGACAGTTATACACCCTGAAAGCTTTACTGACTGAGGAGTATCCTAAGAAAACTCCCTCATCAGATTTGCTATCAAAGGCTTTCAGCTGGTCTTTCCCAATGTTCAGGATGAAACACTTACACCTAAAAATATGGAAATAAGAGATGCGAGGTTTCCTCTTGTTCCAAGTTTCATAGGGTGTCTGAGCATGTTGTTTGTTCAGCATAGATCGGTTCTGAGTGTAGCAAGCAGTGTTGATTGCTTCAGCCCAGTACTTCTTGGGCAGTCCTGATTCAGCCAACATGGTCCTGGCAGCTTCCTTCAGGGTTCGATTCCTTCTTTCAGCTACCCCGTTCTGCTGAGGGGTCCTAGCTGCAGAAGTCTCATGAGCTATACCATGGTTAGTACAAAAGTCAGTTATAATAGAGTTTATAAACTCGGTTCCTCGATCTGATCGAATCCTGACAATGCTCTGACCCTGTTCAATACTCAATTGCTTAAGTAACTCTGGAAGTTTGACCTGTGTCTCCTTTTTGTTCAGCAAGAAAATAACCCAAGTGTACCTGGAATAGTCATCAACAACAACAAGTGTATATTTTCTACCATTTATGCTGACAGGAGTTACTGGACCAAAGAGATCCATGTGCAGGAGCTGAAGCACTCTATCAGTAGAGAAGGCTTCCTTCACCTTGAATGAGGCTTTGGTTTGCTTGCCTTCCTGACACGCTCCGCACACGTGGTCTTTGCTACAAACTTCATTAGGCAGACCATCTACAAGAGAAAGTCTTGAGATTTTGTTAATAATCTTGAAGTTTAAGTGACTCAGACGTTTATGCCAAAGCCAACTGAGCTCAGAGGAGCTCTTAGCGACCAGACAGGTTTCAGGAGGGCTGCTCTTGAAGTCAGCAAAATATACATTGCCCCTCCTGACTCCTGTAATCAGAACCTGCAGTGTAGATTTATCCTTTACGAGACACATATTAGATGTAAATTCTACACTATATCCTCGGTCACAAAAATGACTAACAGAGAGCAAGTTATGTCTCAGTCCTTCAACATATGATACATTCATTACACGGACAGAGTTAATAACAAGGGTTCCGAATCCTCTGGTGAAACCCTTAGAGTTATCACCAAAGGTTACCTGCGGGCCTCCTTGAGCTACATAATCCTGAAGGAGATCACGAAATCCGGTCATGTGTCTGGAACGTCCTGAGTCCAAGTACCAGTCCTTCATCAGATCCTCCTTCTTCTACTTGTAGCCCGCATCGACCTGAAAAGAATCAGGCCTCAGGTACCCATCTCGTATTGGGTCCTACTGAGTCAGCCATACCCTTCGGGATCCAGATTTGTCTGACAATTCTGATAGCATCAGAAGTGTAGACCTGTTTCCCTGAAATGTCAACATACACAGTTCTCTTCTTCCTTTGTGCCTGGGAAGTTGAGGGTATATGGGTGTCAGCCTGAGATACAGGAGCCCTATATTGATTTCTGGGGGTGGGCCTCCTGTTTCTCCTTGACCTGGGTGCATTGGGCTGAAGTCTGTCCTGAGCAGGAGCAGCTCGGGCCTGACCTCTTGGCACATGAGGTCTGGCCTGAGTGTTATCGGAGTCAGGTCTCCTTTGCCTTTCAAAAACCACCTGGTTTGTCCTTCTTCTTAGAGAATTGAGACGCTCCTGATGGGCTCTGTGCCCTGTCTGAGGAGTCTGAACCTCAGTAGTCCTAGGTCTTGCCTGAGGTCTCCTTTGTCCTGAGTTCCTTCTGTTCTGAACATTTCTAGGCTGGGCCTGAGAAGTGCTAGGAACAAAATTCTTCCCAGTCTGAGGATTCCTAGGCTGGACCTTGGAATTCCTTTGGTCTGTCTTCCTAGACTCAGGATGAGAAACTTTGACCTTTTCCTTAGGTTTTTGTCTTGGTTTCTCAGTCCTTTGCCTGACAGGTTCAGCAGGCATTTTCTCCTTCCCTTTGCCTTTATTCTGATGAGCAACACTTAAGCTCTTGTCATCAGTTAGGGCAGGGACAAACTTTTTCTGAGAGTTGCTCCCTGAAGCACCTCTCTTCTTCTTGCCCTTTGGGTCTTTTGTAGCATCATAGCCTAACCCAGCTTTAGCACCATCAGTCAGCTGAGAGAAATTTGTCAACTCATCAACCACTTGGGTAGATGTGTATAACTTCTTCAGCTTGACCTCAAGATGCCCATTGGTTTCTTTCAGGGCCTCAATTTCAGTGGTGTATTGAAGCACCAATTCTGAATGAGCTTTCTCTTTTGAAATCAGCTCAAGATCCCAAGTAGTTTGCTCAGCACAAAGGCGAGCTTGCCACTCTGTTTCAAGCATCATTCTTAGAGCAGTTCGCTCAATTATCAGTTGTTCCTGAGCAAGTAACAAGTCAGTGTCACGAGTCTCAATCAGCGAGCTGATTACACCCTTCAGTCTTTCTACCTCCAGTGGCGCTTCATCATACTTGTTCTTAGAATAAAGTAGCTCCTCCTGAAGATGTACTAATCTGAGGGCTTCATCAGTATCTCTTACTCTGAGAGACTCAGTTAACTGATCGTTCTTCTCACTCAGTTGTGCGTTCACATGCACTGTGTGAGTATGAGTCTCCTGTAGCCTTGAGAAGTCAACCATCAATTGCTCTAGGGCGAGCTGAAGGTCGAGTTCTCCTGCTGAATCTGAGCTAAACTCAGGTGCGTTATCAGGAGAAGAGGCAGAAGAACATACCTCATCATCTGCCATCAGGCAGAGGTCATCATACTCTTCATCTGAAAAGTGTTCAGGAGACCGGCGTCCAGGGCCATCTGAATCTAAGGAATCCTCAGCAAGCAACGCTCTCCGGTCTGAAGCCCTGAGCTCTCTTTTGGCTCTCCGATCTTCTCGCTCTCGAGCACTGAGCTCCGGACAATCATACTGATAATGTCCGGTCTTTTTGCAGTGGTAGCACTGATCTACATCAGAAGAAAGCTTCTTGTCAGTGTACCTTTTGTCAGATGATTCCCTCCTGCTCCCTGATGATCTTTCAGGTTTGGAGCTGGATCTTCTGGGCTCATCCCCCCTCCTCTTTTCATCTCTGTGTCGCTCAGGCTCATTGCGATCCCTCCTGGAATCTGAACCTCTTCTTTCTTCTCTCCGGGGGCTAGATCTCCTGTGGCTGGAGTACCTGCGATCACGGGTGTCAGTATAAAATTTCTTATACCTGCCGAAACGAGAGTTCAGTTTCTCGAATCGCCGTGCCATCAGGCTGTACTCCAAGGCTAGCTCATCTTTGTTCATGTCTTTCAAAGACGTGGAGCCAGATCCAGCCTCAGGCTCAGGAGTAGCTTTAAGAGTCATGCTCTTCTCCTTTTCAGATGTCTTCTCCTCACTAACTTCCTCACTGACAACACCCATCTTCTTCCTCTTATCGAGGTCAAATTCCAGAGCCTTTAACTCAGAGAATAGGTGAGAGTGAGTGATATTTGTAAGGTCCTGAGTGTTTTTCAACAAAATTACTCCTGTGTCCCATCTTTCAGGGAGACAGTTTAGGATTTTAGAAGACACCTCCCTCTTGGGAAACTCCTTCCCAAGGGTTGCTAGCTCGTTCATCATCTTAATGAACCGAGCTTCCATCTGATCGATGGACTCTCCCTCTAGCATCTTGAAGGCCTCAAACTTCCTGATAGCAAGATCTCTCTTGTTCTCCTTGATCTTTTCTGATCCTTCGCTCATCTCCCTCAGGGTATCCCAGATCTCCTTAGCTGTCCTCAGATGCATAAGCCTGACCGAGTTCTCGTAAGAAACTGTGTGGAGTATAATGTTCTTGGCAACATTATCCAGTCCGATTTACTTAATCTGATCAGAATTAAGCACGGACCTCTCCACTTCTTCATCTCCGGCGACTGGAATAGGGACATTGCCAGCAACAGGCCAAGTCGTCTGAAGATTTCTCATAAATCTGATTGGGCCATGTTCAATCACCTGAGGCATCTGATCATGTATAGAATAGAGATGTGCGAGTACCCTGAATTTCCAATAGTCATAATTGTCAATAGAGAATTCAGGAAGATTGCCCTCGAGGCGTTTAGAACCGGATGCCATGATATGCATTTTTTCAGAAACAAGATCAGTTCAGTAGACCACCAAAAGTTTCCCCTCAGAAACTGTTGGTAAACAAAGTCAGTGATCTTTTAAACCACTGCTCTGATACCACTTGTTGGTCCCGAAAAGAGTTAAATCAGTGTATGGGGGGGGAATACACTGATGTCAGATTTTTCTGAAAGACTCAGAAAAATGCTCTAACGCACTCAGTTAGGAGTCCCAGAAGTACTCAGTATGCTGAAGGTCCACAGGGGCAGTAGGGACGGTTCAGTAACGAGTCAGATAAACTGAGTGTGAGTAATGTGCTCGGAGGCTCAGTAGAGATAACAAACCTACTGACTGCTCGGAAGCGAGTCAGTTGGACCACTATCTCAGTGAGCCAGAGTACGTGCGGAAAGTGAGCCCTTAGATTCTACTCATTTTAATTTCTGAAAACATTTTCTCTGAGTTGTTTAGTAAATTGGTGGTTAAGGCTGAGTGCACAGTATTCAGATTCAGGATGATTGATTCAGTTATGAAGTTAAAACCAATGCAGTATGTTCAGTTTAATATGATGACATTTATGATCCTGAACAAAACAGTAAATCAGCACACAGGGGACTTTTTAACGTGGTTCGGAGATAACCAACTCCTACGTCCACGACCTGATTTAACAGGAAGCTATCCTCAAAACCCTGAGGACAGGTACTTGGGTTTTACGTGCCAAGGGACACGAGTAGCCAACTTCCTCTCTTAGGAACTGACCCCTGGGCATTTTACAAGTCCCAGTCCTTCTAACCAACCGATCTCACACTTTGAGAGGTTTGGTATTCTGGTTTCCAACTAGGATAGCTCTAGCAATACAAATCAGAGCTAAATAATATAGCTATCAATCTAAGAAAATACAGAGTGAATCCTACTACAACACTAGGGAAATTTAATTACAGATTGTTGTTTATGATATGCTTTGTGTTCTTGGATTCTTGAGAGTTTTCTCTTGGAAATTTCTCGTTAACCTTGAATGGGTGCAAGGTTCTCCATATTTATAGGCAAGATTCAAAATAGATCCGTTGGAGGAGATCAAATCAAATCTTTCCTATTTTAGGTATATTGCAGGCTAGAAATACTGTTCGACCTACCTGCCATGCTTATTCTGGCAAGTTGTCACATCACCTGCAACCTTTTGAGACGCATTAAATGCTGCATTAAATGCTGCGCAAACTCCATGCATACGTGTTGAAAGATCATTGGCTCTCCACTATAACGGCTAGTTGACCTTCAGACATTTATCCTTCCTCGTACATTCAATGCTCTGAGTCTCTTGTTAATAACTCAGTCTGAACGTGTGTCTTAATGGAGTCTTACTGACATTCTTTTTGTCTCTTGACCCATAGCGTAAATAACCTTTTGCTTTGGACTGACATGATTTAGGTGATCTGAACCACAGCCTGAGTCAGGTCCTATGTGCATCCAGCACAGCCTGATAGGTTATTCAGCTCAGTATGTATTACCTTTTTGCTTCGGACTTACAGGATTCAGGTGAACTGAACCAAGGCCTAAGTCAGGTCCTATGTGCATTCAGCACAGCCTGATAGGTGACACTTACTCTTCACTGACTGACTTCTGTCCTGAGTATGCTTAGTGTACTCAGTAGAAACATCAGCCAATGGTACTTCAGGATGGACTTCAGGATGTATCAGCAGGCTTCGATCTTCAGCTTCAGAACAGACAATCTTCAGCGAGACTGACTGACTCCTTCAGGATGGTTTACACTTCAGACTTCAGTAAATTGGGTCGACTCCTATATTCTTCAGTCTTCAGCATGGTCCTCCTGTACTGAATCTCTAACCTAACTATCCTGATCTATTTTATCCTGAACACTATACTTAGGCAAATTCATCAGGGGTTTTGGGATCTAATCAAAATACTCAGATTGTCCCAACAGACTGTGTTTCTAAGAAAGAAGAGTAAAACTCTACAGCGGTTACCAGAACTGTTAAGAAGGATTCAGAATGAAAAGAATTTGAAGATTGTGAAGATCAGATCAGATAGAGGAACATAATTTACAAATCAAGTGATTGAAGAGTATTGTTCACTTTATGACATATTGCTTGAATACTCTGCAGCTAGAACCCCACAGCAAAATGGAGTTGCTGAAAGAAAGAATATAACACTCCAGGAAGCTGTAAGAACCATGATTGTTGAAGCAAAGTTACCTAAGAAATTTTGGGCAGAAGCTACAAGCACGTCATGCTATACCCAGAATAGATGCCTGATTGTTAAGGATTATAAGAAGACTCCATATGAGTTATGGAAAGGAAGGACTCCCAATATCTCTTATCTACACATTTTTGGATGTAAATGCTTCATACTGAATAATGGGAAAGAATATTTTAAGATTTTTAATTCAAAGTCAGATGAAGGTATCTTTCTGGGTTATTCTAATGTTAGCAAAGCATTTAGAGTGTATAACAAGAGATTAATGATTGTGGAAGAGTCACAACATGTTATTTTTTATGAACAACACAACTCCCCTGAAGAAATTATTGAAGACTCTAAGGAGGGCAACTCTACAGTTACAAGTCAACAACACTATGTTGAGATCAAAACTCCTGTAGATTTGACCAACAAAGGCTTTGGCACTATAATTGTTGAGTTACCACCGTTAGAGAATGTAGAAGACCTAGTCCATGAGAATGTTCAAACAGAAGCAGAAACACCAACAAAAGGACTTGATAAGTCTGCAGTAGGTGAATCTACAGCTATAGAGAATAATGATCAAGGACTAGAACCTATGTCAGATTTGATTTGGTTGAAAGATCACCCCCCTGAGCATGTAATTGGAAATCCATCAGATGCTGTAAGAACCAGAAAATAAATCCTTGAGGCAATGTTTGCTACATTTCTTTCATCTTCTGAACCTACTGATATTCATGAAGCACTGCAAGATATCAATTGGATTATTGCAATGCAAGAAGAATTGAATGGTTTTGAAAGAAATCAAGTATGGGAACTTGTTCCAAGACCTAGAAATCACAAAGTGATTGGAACTAGGTGGGTATTCAAGAACAAACTTGATGAAGATGGAATTGTAACTAGAAATAAAGCAAGGCTAGTTGCTCAAGGCTATTGTTAATCTGAAGGCATAGATTTTGATGAATCCTTTGCCCCAGTTGCAAGATTAGAAGCTATAAGAATATTTCTAGCCTATGCTGCACATATGAACTTTACAGTCTATCAAATGGATGTAAAGAGTGCATTTCTCAAAGGTTTACTTTCTGAAGAAGTGTATGTTGAACAACCACCAGGATTTCAGGAATCTACAGCTAAAGACAAGGTTTATAAGCTTAGAAAAGCCCTTTATTGACTTAAGCAAGCACCAAGAGCATGGTATGATACCCTATGTGATCATTTGATAAAAAATGGATTCAAAAAGGGAATGGTTGATAAAACCTTATTCAGATTACAACATGGGAATGATATTTTGCTTGTCCAAATCAATGTTGATGACATAATCTTTGGCTCAACCAATGAGGAATTGTGTAGAAAATTCTCTAAGCTCATGACTGAGAAATTTGAAATGAGCATGATGGGAAATCTAAATTTCTTTTTGGAATTACAAGTTAAGCAAATGAGAGATGGAATTTTCATCAATCAAGCTAAGTATACTCAAGAGATTTGGAATGGATTGTTCTAGGCCTACCAATATACCTATGACACCTTCTGTGAATCTTGACAAAGATGAGAATGGAAAAAGTGTTGATGTAACCAAATATAGTATATTAATTGCATCATGGCTATATCTTACAGCTAGCAGACCTGATATCATGTTTGCAGTTGGGGTATGTGCTAGATTCCAAGTGAATCCTAAGGAATCACACTTAAATGCTGTAAAGAAAAGCATTAAGTATGTCAAATCCACACAAAATTTAGGATTATGGTATCCTAAAGAAGGAGGAATTGAACTCATTTGGTACACTGACTCAGATTTTGCAGGCTGCAAGATTGATCGGAAGAGTACTTGTGGGATTTGTCAACTTGATTAGGGTCATAATTGCATCTTTTTGCATCCATTTCTATATGGTTTTGATGTGCTTATGTTCATATTTGACCCTAATTTGGTATAAATTGTGCTATTAACCATTTTGTGGCAAGAAAATGTGTTTTGTAGAGAAAATGAGCAAAAACTGGCAAAAGACGAGCAAGTTCGTAAAATTTCAGAAAATGTGAGTTGATCCAATGGAGTCAAATGATAGACCGTGTCAAAGAGTTTGAAGAGAGGGTCGCAACGCAAAAAGAATCGAGTCAATCGGAGCTCTAGAACTCAAGATATGCAGAAAACAAGAAGTCGAGGATCGACCGAACGGGATCGTGCAAAAGCTCTCTGGTTCGGGCGACAAGCCACCACACGAGCAAAATAAGGTGCTCACACGATCCCAGTTCATGCGGCGACTGTGCACACTCGTGTGATGCCCGGATTTCACATTTTCGAAAGGCTGTTTCGTCTTTTCGCGCGTTTAATGAAGGGCATTTTTGACCAAGCATTGTGGGCACTATAAATACCTCAAAGATCAGATTTCCAAGCATTATCATCTTCATTAGTTAGATCATTAGGTAGTTTTAGAGAGAGATTAGAGGTTATTAGTGGGTTCTTAGTTAGATTCAATCTTCTTTTGTACATAACTTTTGATCAGTCCGTCAGAATTTCGATCCGTTTGTTCCTACGTTCTTCTCTCGATTCAAGCTACGTTTCTACAGTTCAGTTTTGTATTTTGCATTCCGGATTTAGAGATAGCTTTTCAAGGTTTGATGCTTGTATTTCAATTCTTCACAATTGGTAGGATTTCTTTTATTTCATTTCATATTAGTGTTAATCATGTTTATCTATATCTTAATTGTTGATTTACATTTCCAATTAGCCATGGGCTAATCTTTTGTTGCATGGTTGTATGAATACTATGGTGAACTTAGTCTCTTGTTAATCCTATGCATGAATTAGTGATCTTGTTGAATTAGTTCTCTTATTAATGACTTGTATGAATGTTTGGTATGTTTGGAATGTATGGCTTATATGGTTAGCTATGAAATGAGAATTGAGCTATAAGAACCTTATGCATACCAAGTGTTTGATATATTGCTAGTATGACCAATGAGAATTGCATATTAGCCTAGACCTCTTAATTGGAGTATTGGAAGTTGTAGAGAGATCTAGACATCCAATAGAGCTTAACTTGTGTTGTAGAGAGATCTAGACACTAGTTGGCTTGACTAAGACACCAAGAGACCTTTTGCATGCTAGGATGGATAGGATTCTAGAGGAACCATAGTAGGATTACTTCCATGTACACTTCACACTTGCTCACTTCTTTGAGGTGATAGTTAGGATTTACTATTCTTGCTTGATTAGTAGATAGAATCCATGATATTTTCTTGCTTTCCTAGCTATTAGCCTCTTGTAGACATTCAATGCTTGCTTGATATCGCATCGTTTCCCTGTGTTCGATATTTAACTTGGTTAACTTGCCACGACAACAACGACCTCGTTCACTTGGGTGGAAATCTTCATGATTTTGGCAAACAAGTTTTTGGCGCAGTTGCCGGGGAAACAATCACTTTGTTAGGCTTGTATTGATGTTTACTTTGTTTTTCTTTGTTTCTTTGTTGTCTTGACTATTCTTGGTGAGTGTTGATACTTGCTTATTTTTGTAGGAGTGAACTTATTTAAAGATGGACGGATACAACCATTACTCGTATCCTCCACAATACACATACCCTCCTCAACCATACACATATCAACCTTATCCATATTCACCATACCCATATCAATCTCCACCTCAACAATCCTACCACCACCCATACCATTATCCCTATCCTTATTCCACTCCCTACCCATATCCATATTCATATCCTCTTCCTCCACACATGTTTAAGGAAGAAGAAGTAGAAAAAGAAGAGAAAGAGAAAGATGAACAAGAAGAAGACATATATGATCTAATTGATAGATTTCTTGAAGAGACTCGAGATTTAAATGAGGAAGATTTCAAGATAATCTTGAACTACAATGATAAAGGATATTATACCCCTTCTTCTTTCACTATTTGTACTAAGTCTCTTAATGTTGACATTTATGATTCTACTTCTCTTGCTAGATTTGATAGGAATAAAGTGAAAGAACAAGAAATGGAGGAGAAGGAAAGAGATGATTCAAGAGGAGAAAAAGAGATTAATCAAGAAGAGGTAGATGAATGTCCACCTATGGACATGAGCTTCATGGAGGAAGAACAACAAAAGGAAGTGGAAGATGAGCTTCAAGGAGAAATGAACATTTCTAAACCCTTAAACTCTTCCACTTATGCTTACATTGATAGTGTTGTTCATATTGATTTTGTCTTACCTCTTGATATAATTGATTATAAGCTTGAATTGAAAATCTTCTTGAATATTTTTTATAGTAGGAGATGCGGGTGGATTAGGTTGAGAAGAAAAGATGAATTTTCTTGTGCTTACATATATAAAATGAGGAGAAAATTGAGTGTATGGGGTAGAAATCCTACATGCTTTCTTGATCATAATGCTTTGAGGTTAGAGTTTGATGGGGAGGAGGCCAAATATCCTTGGCCATTTAGCTAACATTGGTGTCGTCCGGCTAGGGGACGTTAAATCCAAGCGCTAGATGGGAGGCAACCCATCCTAAAAATTTTCTTGCTTATTAGGTTTGTTTTGTAGTTTAGATAGTGTTATTTGTTTTAATTTTCTTCATATGAGGTAGTGTATTCTATTACCTTTGTCGGTGCATGAGATTTACCCTAGTTTGGGGGTGTTGCCTCTTGTATATATGGCATTTTCTTGGTCTACTTAAGCTTATACATGCATTTTTTGTTCATTGATTCTTTGCAAATCCTATTTTCATCACTCTTTTCCAAACTTTTAGGATCCTTGATCCAAAAAAGTTTGGGGGGTGTGTTCGTTCTTCAAATTTTGAATTGCAATGATAATTGATGTGATTTGTGAGCTCTAGAAAGGTGTGATGAGGAGATTTATCTTCCTACTTGGCCAAGATGGACATTCTCATGTAAGTGGCAAGTCACTCTCCTATTCTTAATCCCAACTCAAGGTATGTTTTTACACTTCTCTCCCTATTTGCTTCTATTCTTAGGTTTTGTTCGCTTGATGGTAGATTGCTATTTTGAGCTTAATTGTTGATTCTTGTGGTATTGTGCTTTGATATGTGCATTGCATGATCTTTTCTTCACTCTTTGCCAAACATTTTAGACCCTTGGTCCAAAAAAGTTTGGGGGGGTGTGTTCGTTTCGTAAATCTCATTGCAATGCTATGCTTTTTAATGATTTCTAGTGCTTTCTTATGTCTTGTGACCTTATGCTTATGTGAATGCCTTGTTTTGCTTGTTGATTGATTGCCATATTGTTGCTAGTTTAGAGTAGTGTGGCATGAGATATGCTTATGATTGTGTGGATGAGTTGAGAGTTCATGTTAGATGTAGTGGATTTATCTCTTAATTCTTGTCTTGTCTAGTTTGCTATGGATTTTATGATGCTTGATACATTGATGATTTGAGCATTTTTTGTATGATATGAGTCTTCATCAACCTATACCCGTGAGTTTTGAGCTTTTGATGCCCGTTTCAATTTTGAACGGATGATATTCTTTGATGTGAGTTCCACACATGTTCATTATACTCTAGAACTTGACTTTAGTCTTATTTGAGGCTACATTAGATAATGATTTCACATGAGATGATATGAGGCATTTTCTTTGATCTATATTGAGTCACTTTGCCCTATGAGCCTACCATTGATATTGATATCCTTTGCTACCCATCTTGTGCCTATTATCCTTTCCTTTGGCTAACCACACTTTAAGTCATTTTCCTTCCTTTTTGGAACTTTCTTGTCCTTATGATTAGTAGAGTGAAAAGAAGGAAGGAAGATTGGTGTTATGATGAAGAAATTGGTGGCCTAGGTGGAAAGAAGTTCTATGCATGGATAGATTCGAAAGAAGGTTCAAAGGCAAGTGCTTGCAAGAAACTGAAAAAAGGTTGACTTTTCAAAAAATTATGGTCAAGTTTGACTCTAGTGTTGTGAGTAAGTTCACAACTGTGAAAAAATGGAAGATTGATTCTTTGAAGTGTGATTTTGAAAGAGCATGAAGAGAAAGTGCAAATTGCATGAAGAGGTGAATGATCTCTACTTTGATTCCTTCTAAGCTTTACTAATCATACTTAGTCAATTATACCCATATGTTCCTTCCCTACCAAAGTGCCAACACTACAACCATATGAAAGTCCTCATTGATGTGTGATTGATTTGTCATTTCAAGTGGTGGAGAATGTAGACTTGAGCCAAGCTTATGGTAGTATGTGTATGTGTTGTGATGATTGAGTGAGCCTAAACACTTGAGGGTTGAGCTAAACACTTATCTTGTGAGGATCTTGACTCATTGATTTGATATCTTGCTCATTGATTCATTGTTGATAGTTGATTAGATGAGATTGCATTCTAGATTTGCTTGACATTGATTGATATTTTCATGGCATTTGACTTGTACTTGATGTTTCATTGATACAATTATTCCCTTATCTTATCGCTTCGTTGCTCGAGGACGAGCAACAATCTAGTTTGGGGGTGTGATTAGGGTCATAATTGCATATTTTTGCATCCATTTCTATATGGTTTTGATGTTCTTATGTTCATATTTGACCCTAATTTGGTGTAAATTGTGCTATTAACCATTTTGTGGCAAGAAAATGTGTTTTGTAGAGAAAACGAGCAAAAACTGGCAAAAGACGAGCAAGTTCATAAAAGTTTAGAAAATGTGAGTTGATCCAATGGAGTCAAATGATAGACCGTGTCGAAGAGTTTGAAGAGAGGGCAACGCAAAAAGAATCGAGTCAATCGGAGCTCTAGAACTCAAGATATGCAGAAAATAAGAAGTCGAGGATCGACCGAACGGGATCGTGTGACCACCAGCACAGGATCGTGCAAAAGCTCTCTGGTTCGGGCGACAAGCCACCACACGAGCACAATAAGGTGCTCACACGATCCCAATTCGTGCGGCGACTGTGCACACTCGTGTGATGCCCGGATTTCACATTTTCGAAGGGTTATTTCGTCTTTTCGCGCGTTTAATGAAGGGCATTTTTGACCAAGCATTGTGGGCACTATAAATACCTCAAGGATCAGATTTCCAAGCATTATCATCTTCATTAGTTAGATCATTAGGTAGTTTTAGAGAGAGAGATTAGAGGTTATTAGTGGGTTCTTAGTTAGATTCAATCTTCTTTTGTCCATAACTTTTGATCCGTCCGTCAGAATTTTGATCCGTTTGTTCCTACGTTCTTCTCTCGATTCAAGCTACGTTTCTACACTTCAGTTTTGTATTTTGCATTCCGGATTTAGAGATAGCTTTTCAAGGTTTGATGCTTGTATTTCAATTCTTCACAATTTGTAAGATTTCTTGTATTTCATTTCATATTAGTGTTAATCATGTTTGTCTATGTCCTAATTGTTGATTTACATTTCCAATTAGCCATGGGCTAATCTTTTGTTGCATGGTTGTATGAATACTATGGTGAACTTAGTCTCTTGTTAATCCTATGCATGAATTAGTGATCTTGTTGAATTAGTTCTCTTATTAATGACTTGTATGAATGTTTGGTATGTTTGGAATGTATGGCTTATATGGTTAGCTATGAATGAGAATTGAGTTATAAGAACCTTATGCATACCAAGTGTTTGATATATTGCTAGTATGACCAATGATAATTGCATATTAGCCTAGACCTCTTAATTGGAGTATTGGAAGTTGTAGAGAGATCTAGACATCCAATAGAGCTTACCTTGTGTTGTAGAGAGATCTAGACACTAGTTGGCTTGACTAAGACACCAAGAGACTTTTTGCATGCTAGGATGGATAGGATTCTAGAGGAACCATAGTAGGATTACTTCCATGTACACTTCACACTTGCTCACTTCTTTGAGGTGATAGTTAGGATTTACTATTCTTGCTTGATTAGTAGATAGAATCCATGATCTTTTCTTGCTTTCCTAGCTATTAGCCTCTTGTAGACATTCAATGCTTGCTTGATATCGCATTATTTCCCTGTGTTCGATATTTAACTTGGTTAACTTGCCACGATAACAACGACCACGTTCCCTTGCGTGGAAATCATCACGATTTTGGCAAACACAATTCCTAGGCGAAAGGTTGGTGGCATGGCACAGTAAACAGCAGAATTCAATTGCTCTTTCTACAGCTGAGGCAGAATACATTGTTCCTGGAAGTTGTTGTGCTAAAATCTTATGGATGCAATATCAATTACAAGACTATGGGATTGAATCAAGAGAAACAATTATATTTTGTGATAATACAAGTGCTATTGCTATTACACAAAATCCAGTTTTACACTCTAGATCAAAACACATAGATCAAAATCCAGTTTTACACTCTAAATCCACACTGATTTGAATCTTGCAGATATTTTCACTAAACCTTTACCTGAATCAAGATTCTCAATCTTGAGAGGTAATTTGGGAATATTGGAATTGTAAAAAGATTCTGTGAAAATCACTAAATTGCAAAGATAAGCCTAGAAAATTGAAAATTCAGTAGAAAAGAAAATTGCAGCTGCAAACTCACTCAGCTGTCGAGTTGAACTCTACAGCTGTAGACTTAGTTCAGGACTGCAAATTCCTTACCAGCTGTATAATTTCAAAAATTCGAAGAATGTCAACTGCAAACTTAGTTAACTTACAGTACTGTGTACAATTCTGATGATTAAATGAAGCACTTCATAATTCAGAAACTTTTGTACTAAGTTACAGAAATTTTGAATTTATTCAAACATTTTGGTTAATAAAATGTTTGAGCACGTGTGACATTTTAAATGGAATTAAATTTTATGTGAGTTAGATTTTTGGACAAATTTAATTATAAATTTGGTTCAGAATTCAAAAGCTCATAAATTTTAGGTCAAAGACCGTTATACCCCGGTTACTAATGGTTGTTTAAGGAAAGATATTTAAAGGATTCTTCATCCTTTTATATCTTACTTTTACACTTGCGAACCCTTACCTGAAACCTTAAACTCTCCCCATCCCCTACTCAAAGAAACTAAGAAACATGGCGATGAAAGTTATATTTGGAGCTTTATTCGATTTTAATGAGATATTGAAGAAGCACCCCATTGATGCGATGGAAAATGTTGTGAAGCACATAGTGAATCAAGGTGTTCACTATTGCCTGACTCATATTCCTGGAGCTTATGATGACAAGATAGTTCATGAGTTCTACCAGAATGCTGAAGCAGATGTTGAAAGGAAGACTCTATCAGTTAAAATGCAAGGAAAGAAAGTGAATATTACAGCTGGTGATATTTGTAGAGCTTTACACTTGAGAACTTGAGGTGATGCACATGACAACCTCAACTTTGCAGAAGAAGATGAGAAATACTGGAGGAGATTCACTACAAAGAAATCGGTTCCAAAGAACTGGAAGAGAACGTTCAAGAAAACAGACCTAGCAATTGAGTACGTTTATCTTTATGAAGCTATAGATAAATGCTTATTATGTAGAACTGGTGCTCATGATACTGGCACTATCTTAATGTGGGATTTAATG
Source organism: Prunella vulgaris (assembly GCA_026898435.1). Taxonomy (NCBI): domain Eukaryota; kingdom Viridiplantae; phylum Streptophyta; class Magnoliopsida; order Lamiales; family Lamiaceae; genus Prunella; species Prunella vulgaris. The sequence continues at coordinate 614 of JAPKLY010002373.1, read as the reverse complement.
ATAGCTTTTGTGAAAGATATTAAGATAGATAATGGAGAATAGATTCCGAGGAATATTGGTGTTGATGTGATGAAAGATGGAAATAACAAAGGTTTTAGCTTGTTCTTGAATTATATATTAACGGAAGTAGGATTTTCTTTGTTTAATGGGCATGTAGGAAAACCTATTATTTCTCACAGAATAGTAGGAAGAGCCAATTTCAAAAGAGGAGTTGTGGATGCTCCTATGGCTCCTGAATCTAAGAGGAGAAATAAGAAAGCTGAGAAAAAGGTTCTTACCATTATAAGATCACCAAAAGAACCAGAAAAGAAGAAGAAAAAGAATGTAAGAAGGAAGATTTTAGTTGATGAATCTACTGATTCTGAGGATGAGATTGATAGAGAGAAAAGGCAGAAGAAACTTCATTCTAAGAAAGCCACAGAAGTTGAAGCTGACAAGTCTACAGCTGTAGACTTGCCAATTGTGCAGTCTGAAGAACAAGTCACAGTGGAACAGACTGTAGAAGCTGAAGTTCATGAACCTGAAACTGAAGTACTCCCTGTTGTTCCAGTTGAAAGGACTGAAGATTTTGAAGAAGAAAAACAAAAATTTGAGGATTGGAAGCTGGTGAGAGA
>JAPKLY010002372.1:0-23220 GCA_026898435.1 Prunella vulgaris | reverse complement strand
GATGCAAGTGTGCACTAACAAGAGTTGTAAGAGAGTTTTCTCTTGAATGTTGTAAGGAAGTTAGTAAGTAAGAGAGCCCCTCAACTCCAAGTTGGATTGAGGAGAGTGGATGTAGGACAGTTGGTCCGAACCACTACAAATCTTGTCTTTTATCTGCTTTATTTATTTGCTCTTACTTGCTGCACTAAATAAAAGGTTTTCATTAAAAGAATTTAACTAAAACGTTTCCGCACACTAAGATCACTGCGCACTCAGCTGATTGTAAAGTCAGCTTGTTTTCAAAACAAGAAGACTCAAAGTCTTCTTTAGGGACCAACAAGAACACATTGCCATATTTTGAAATAGTGGCAAGGGGAACGACTGTGGAGAAGAGGTTTCCTGACCTCTCAGATGCTCAGAAGGAGGCACTTGTGCAACTTCGCACCTATGCCATGATCAGGAATGCCACCTAGCCTGAACTCAGTCAGCTTGGAGAGTCGCGAGGATGGGACAAAATAGCTGAATCAAAAGCTGCTCTCTTTGATCACTTTGGCGTAAACTCTCTACATCACCTGATCAAGATGGTGGACTTTATCAGAACCGTCCGATGCATCTATCCTGAGCCCGAGCCTCAGAGAGTAGAGAAGGAGAAGGAAGCTGAAAAGGAGGTAGTTGTGATTGCTGATGACATTCAGCAAGGTGGCACTGAAGGGGTCAGTGCACCGGCCGATGAAGCAATCCTGGGACCCAGGAATGCGGAGGCTTCAGGAGAGGGTCCAACAAGTCTGGTCTGAGTCAAAGGAAAATGGAGAACCCCCGAGTCACTATATGTTCAGAACTCCTCACGAGCCCTTGCCAATCTTCACAGAAGGGTAATCCTCGTCGAGAGAAAAATAAGTCGGGTTGGTTCAAATTCTGAAGTTCTGAATAAGAAAATGCATAGACTGGATCGAGACCTGAACGAGATGGGAACTGATATGCATGCTGCCATTGACCTTCTTGGAGAAGTTTGGACTCAACACTCAGTAGATCTCACTGTTATCTCTGAGCAAGCAAAAGGGGCCATTCAAAGCTGCAATCAAATGGTCTCTGATGCGCAAACTCAGCAGGAGAACAAGCTTGCCACTTTTCTTGATCAACAACTGCCTGAGAAGATTGATCAACTGGTTGATGAAAAGCTGGCCAAGCTGAAGGCTGAACTGAAGGATGAGCTGCTGAGTGAGATGACCGCACAAGAGAAGATGGAAATTGCCTCTGCCCTGGACAACCGAATGACAAGCTTCGAAGCACGGCTGAAGGATGAACATAATTCAGCTGTTGATGCGCTCAGTGTTGATCTGAGAGTGATGGCAGGGCAGATAGGGCAACTGCAGGCAAAGCAGACTGAGATGGACAGTCAGTTCACTTTATTGGCGGAGTCAGTAAACGAGGTCGTTGGCCAAATCAACGAAGATGATGCCAAAAAGGGGGAAGGGAAGAAATAAATAGCTACTGGGAAAGCCAAGAAGAAGGACTTCCCCCCTGAACTGAATTCCTAACCTGACTATCCTGAACTAGACAAACCTGAATAACTGTACTTAGGCAAATTCATCAGGGGTTTTGGGATCTAATCAAAATACTCAGATTGTCCCAACAACATATATATCCCCTGTGATGGTGCTTATAATCTGAGGGTGTTGGTGAAATTATGAAATATGTGGCTGTTGCACTCTGAAATTATGCCTACAATGTAACCACTAAGTGTACATTTATGTTAGGTGACTTGTATGCATATTCTACATTCAAAATATGTGGTTGTTTGCACACTAGAATTATGTTTACAATGTCAATACTACATTCAAAAGCAAAAAATAAAACATGTTTACATCTTACAGCAAAACACATGTTTACATCTTAGAGCAAAAACATTTTTACATCTTAAACAATGCATATTGATTGTGCTTGACATCAGTGTAGATGTTTATGTTGTAAACATATCAAAAAGTTTTCAAAAAGTGATACTAATTCTTGAGCTGCCCCTAAAAACCCAAAACTGAAATTATAGTTTCCACATTATATGGAGACTGAATTTCATTTTCAGGCTGTCTTAAATAGTCTATCACTTGCTTCACCAATTCCACATCAACCTGTAACACAAATGGTAGTGTTCCTTCTCTCAACATCTTTTCCTTGCCCATATGAGGTTGTTTGAAAGAGTTGTGCCCTTTACTCTGCATGATCTCAATTAACTGTTGCTGCAAACTAAGAAAAACAACGTTTAATTTAATGTGAGTTAACTTTTCAAAAGACTTTGCCACACTTGTTACAAGGTCATCCACTGTTTTTGCACTTGTCTCATCTTGCAAACTCTGTAGTGCTCTGAACCAGCCTAGATCATTGACATTTGTATCTGGGCTATTAGCTGGTTGGCACAAAAGTTGGATATTGAATCCATCTGATGTTGCAGCTGCTTTGAAATCATTGTCACTGTTGTTGATATGTGGTCTGGCATTATCTTGTTGTATGTAAATATTTCTGCTTGCATGTGGTGGCCACTTAGACTTGATAGCTGGAATAATCTGAAATTTAATTGTAATGTAACCAACAAAGCAAAACAACTTGAATTAGTAATGCTTTGTTTAGGATACTTACAATCAATACTAAATGATGAAGTTTTTCTGATAGTATGAGACTTGAGTTGTACCTTGTTGATCAAACAATCTTTTATGACTTCTTTGGTAACTGCATCAATAGGTTTAGTCTCCATAGTGCCCCTTGGTCTATTCTTACTATTTGTTTGGGCTTGTACATCTCTAGTGAGTGGGAACATGCCAATTTTCCCATGAAATAGTAGCTCTCCATTTGCTGCATATAATGGTCTTGCTACTGCACACATAAACATTACCTTCACTATCAATCTTTTGCTTTTACATGCTCTGTAAGGCTCTTCTTCCTCAGGTGCCAAGTAGCAGTTGTCATTTGTTTTACACATGTAAAACCACTGTTAGGATATTCCTGTTAGATGTTTTGATGATATAATAAACCAATCAGATTGTAATAGGACCAGCTGAACCTGTTACTCAGCTGATGAGTAGTTAAGATTAGATAGGTTTGTGTAAGGGGGAATTCACCTTGCTACCTAGAAGATTCGAAGCTATCGTAGAAAAGAAGACCAGCTAAGGCCTTGAGGACTTAGCCGATTTCAGAAGACAGAAGACTTAAGCAGCTGACACTGGAGCATCAAGAGTAGAACATCAGAGGAGTTAAGATCAGCTGATATCAGAAGAGATAAATCAGGTGATATCAGGACAGACAGATCAACTGATATCAGAAGATCAGCTGATCAGCTGAGCACGTCGCAGACAAGACAAGGACCAAGGATCAAGAGTTTCCAGACAAGGTTCAGAAGACCAGCTGAGGTGCACTCCAGCAGACTTGCACATCAGCTGAGGTCCAAGTATCAGCAGACTGATACACCAGCTGAGGAGACAGATCAGCTGAAGTCTTATGCTATGCCCAGATTGTACGGAATCAATTCAAGGGTTGACCTGCGACAAAAGGAAGGAAGATTCCCAGAATAGAAGATCAATCAATCAAGGGGACAAACTTGATTGATTGTAGATCGCGAAGATTGACGGGAATCAAGAAGGAGATTCAATCAATCTCAATGATTGATTGAATACGAGATTATAGGATCTCAGATTTCTAGTCTATCCCAACGGCTAGTTATTTGACCCTATAAATTAGAGTAACAATGATGATTTCAGTATCGGATTCACACGCACTTTAAGCTTGCCGAAACTCTGTCAAAATCATTACTCGCACTCAACACCCTATATTCATACTGATTCTTTGTAAAGTTTTGTAGAAGCTGTGAGAAGTCGATTGCTTCTGAAGCATTGACATTTTGTAAGAGAGTAGTACTCTCGAAGTGAGTGAGTGAGTGAGTGAGTAAAGTTAGTGGAGAGCCCCACAATTCCATTTGGATTGTGGAGAGTGGAGTAGTACTTTTGTCCGAACCACTATAAATCCTTTGTGTCTCGCATCTTTATTTTCTGTTCTTTACTTGTGCACATCACCTAAAACTGATTTTCTTTAAAAAATGTTTCCGCACAAATTTACACAGTGCACAACTTTCAAATTCAGACTATCTTAAGTAGTCTGGAGTTTTTGAAATAAGCCAAAAATAAGAAAAAGGTTTTGAATCCCTACAAGTCTACTCAACCCCCCTTCTAGACTTGTTTAAGGGTATTCTTACTCTAAAACCTGCCTTTGGGACCAACAAGTGGTATCAGAGCTGTGTGTCCAAAAGACCACAGCCTGAGAAAGTTTTTGGTGGTCACCTGGATAGATCCTTGAAAATTGTTTTTAGGAAATCTTGTGTGTTTTATCTAACCACTTGCAGATATGACTTCTTACAAGAAGAGTGGATCCAAGATGAGGAAATTACCAGAATTCTCCATTGAAGACTACGATTACTGGAAATTCAGAATGGAGAATCACCTTGGAGCCATTCACGATCGCATGCTGGATGTTCTGGAGGAAGGGCCTATCAAATTCTACTGGGAAGCAGTAAGTGATGGCAAAACTTTAGAAGCTGAGATCAGTGAAAGAAGGAAGCCAGAGAAGAAGAAGAGTGAACTGAATGATTCTGAGAGAAAACTCTTCAACTTAGATCAAGTGGCAAGAACGGAAATCATTGAAACTCTCTCTAAAGAATATATTGAGAAGATCAAGACTTGCAAGACAGCTAAGGAGATGAGGGAGAAACTCTCCTTAATGTGTGAAGGGACATATCAAATCAAAGAGAATAAACTTCAAGCCGTACTTCACACATTCGACACATTCAAAATGAAAGCTGATGAGACAATTGATCAGCTGGATATGAGATTGACAAATATACTGAATAAGGCAAGTTCCTTAGGAAAAGACTACTCGGAGAAGGAGATCAATAACAAAATCCTGAGATCTCTTACTTCTAGATGGAGAGTGAAGGTGATTGTGATCAAGGAGACCAAGAACTTATCTGAGATGAGTCATCATACACTATTATCTCATCTGAAGGCACATGAGTTCGATATCCAAGAAGAAGACCAAGAAGATGAGACTCCAACTTCATCAGCTACAAAGAATGTTGCTTTCTCTGCTGCAGCTGATAGCCAAGAGAAGTCCTCTACTCCAGAGGACATGAGCTTAAAGGAGCAACTTGCTTTGCTGACCAAGAAGTTTGATAAGATGTCAAACAAGTTCCAGTACAGATCCCATTGGAAGAAGAACAAGAGTGATTCTTCCAGGAGATACCAGAAGTCATCTGATTCCAGAAGACCATCAGATGAACAAGAGACCAGATACAAGTCTCCAGAGAGAAGGAGGAAACCAAGTCCCAGAAGAGGAGGAGATGGTGTTTGCTTTTCTTGCAACAAGCCAGGGCATCTCAGCTATGATTGCCCCCAGCTTACACCAAGGGAGAGAGTAGAAAAGATGATCAAGAGAGATCGTAGATTTGCTGATAAGAGAGCTCTGCTGGTAGAGGAGGAGAAGCAGGACATCAGCTCATCCTCATCCTCATCTGATTTTGAGTCAGAAGAGGACACCTGCCTTATGGCAAAGGTAGAAGAGGTAAATTCTCCTACCCACTCTGTTAGCTCATCTTGCTCTTCTACCTATTCTATGGAGTCAGATATACACAAGTTGTTGTCTGATCTCCAATCCTCCTTAAAAGTTTGTTCCAAGCTGGAAGAGGAGAACACTAGTCTGAAAGCTGAAGTTCTAAGCTTGAGACAGGATCTTGAAAATGCTAGACTACCAGTGATATCCTATAACTCACATGCTAACAAGTCTGCTGACTTAATAGCAAAGTGTGAGGAACAGGAGAAGCTGATAGAAAAGCTACTTTCTGAGAATACTATTTTGAGTGAAGAACATAATATGCTGACAGCTAAGTTCGATGAACTCTTCAAGCAGAATGAACTGACAATCAAAAATTCACAGCAGCTTCAGCTGAAAGTGGACCAGCTGACTAAGGAAAAGACTGCCGTGTCCGAAATAGCTGAGTCCTCACAAACTGTGAATGACAAAAGGGGTCTTGATTATCCCAAACCCAAACCACAAAAAAAGAAGAAAGGTGACAGTGGATTAATCAGGGATCCTCGAAAGGGTAAAGGGCCAGCTGAGACTGCATCTGGATCAGAAGGGAAAAAGAGCAGAAGGACAGAAAAGGTCCCAGCTGGACAGAAGAGCTCAAAAGCTCAGAAGTCTGCTCGAGATCATAAGGTTTCAGCAGAGCAGAAGAGTACTAAAACTCAGAAGCCTGCTGATAACCAACATAAGTCCAAAGCTCAGAAGCCCCAAGACCAGAAGAGGAATCCAAGTCATAGCTCTGCTAAGACAAGGAGACCTCAGCAGAATCAGCAGAGGAATGACAAGCCTGGGTCATCTCAGTAGCGTAAGCCCAAGCGAAACAGACCTCAGCCCTGGGTTACTTTTAATGTAACCAAAGTAGGCAAGCCTTCACCGGCCAAAGTATATGAGTCATTCGGAGGCTCTAGCCGAAACTATCCTTTTGAGCAGTCCACCTACAAACCTGCTGTTATCACTCATCGCCCCAGAAAAGATCCTATGAGGGAGATGATCTTTGTGGACAAGTATGGTAGAAGGTTGAGATCCCCTAAACCTCATAAGGATGATCTCTACCTGTGGATCCAGTAAGTAGAAACTAACCAATCAGGACCCAAAGAAAGGGTACCTAAAGCCTGAATTTTAATTTCAGGCAAACTCTAGCCCAATAGAGAGAGGAGAAGCCAAAGGCCATGTCTGGTACATTGATAGCGGTTGCTCGAAGCACATGACCTTTGAGAAGCATCTCCTCCAGGACTTTGTGACGCTTGATGGGACTAGAGTTGTGTTCGGTGACAACAATTTTGGAGTCACCAGAGGAGTTGGAACCCTGCTGATCAAAGGAACAAGAGTTGAAAAAGTCTACTATGTAGAAGGGCTTATGCACAATCTTCTGTCAGTATCCTAATTCTATGACAAGGGATATTTAGTAAGGTTTTCAAAGAACTCTTGCCTTGTTATTAATGATTTAAATGAGCAGGTGCTACTAACTGGCCTCAGAAGAGGTAATATGTATCTTGCAGATTTTGCAAGTTGTCCAGCTGATTCATGTTTGGTTGCTAAAAGCTCATCAGAGATCAGCTGGCTCTGGCACAAGAGGTTAGGTCCTCTGAACTTCAAGACACTCAACAAGGTTGCAAGGAAGGGTCTTGTCAGAGGACTACCAAATGAGGTGTTTGCATCTGAGCAGAAGTGTGATGCTTGTTAGAAAGGGAAGCAGAGTAAAGCCTCATTCAAAGATGTGCAGAGTACTTCAACAACAAAAGCACTCCAGCTGCTTCATATGGACTTGTTTGGACCATTCTCACCTCTTAGCTTCAGTGGAAGGAAGTACACACTGGTGATTGTTGATGATTATACAAGATTCACTTGGGTAGTGTTCTTGTTCAAGAAGAATGAGACTATGGTCAAGATGCTGGAGTTGTTCAAGAGGATTCAGAAGGAGCTGGACCTCAGCATAGTCAGAATCAGAAGTGATAAAGGTACTGAGTTTCTTAACTCTATTGTTTCTGACTATTGCAGGGATAAGGGTATTCAGCATGAGACATCAGCTGCCAGAACACCTCAGCAAAACGGGTTAGCTGAAAGGAGAAACAGAACTCTCAAGGAGGCAGCAAGGACCATGTTAGCTGAATATCAGACTCCTCAAAGGTTTTGGGCAGAAGCCATCAATACTGCTTGCTTCATCCAAAATAGGTGTCTACCAGTCAAGAGACATGGGAAGACTCCTAATGAAATGTACAAAGGTAAAACTCCTAATATTTCCTCTGTCCATATTTTTGGGTGTAGGTGTTTCATCCATAACAATGGAAAGACTAAGTTAAAGACTTTTGATGCTAAGGTTGCTGAAGGAATATTCTTAGGATATTCTGGAAGTAGCAAAGCCTATAGAGTCTTTAATAAAGTCTCTCTCTGTGTGGAGGAGACACCCCATGTTGTATTTGATGAATCTATTCATGAGTACAGCAAGGAGAAGCTAGCAGAAGAGGTGGATCAGCTGAATCTGTCAGACAAGCCAGATCTGATTAAGGTAGTGGTACCTAGGATAGAATCAGATTCAAATTCAGATGATCAGCCCAAGTCAGCTGATAAGCCCTCATCAGCACCAGATGATGGCACATTGACTCCTGACACTAACCAAGGGGGAATATTAGACAAACCCCAAGAGGAGCAGACCATGGCACCTCAGAGGGGCAAGAAGAAGTTGTCTGATTTCCCAGCTGAGCAGATCTTAGGAGATCCAAGTGTGGGTGTTCAGACCAGAAGAAAGCTAAACTTGGGTGCTCAATTCAGCTGTTATGTGTCTCTGATAGAACCCAAGAATATTCATGAAGCTCTTGAAGATCCAAACTGGATTGTAGCTATGCAAGAGGAGCTAAACCAGTTTGCAAGACAAGAAGTTTGGACTCTAGTGGAGAGGCCCAAATATCAGAAAGTCATAGGCACTAAGTGGGTCTTTAAGAACAAAAAGGATGAAAATGATGTAGTGGTTAGAAACAAGGCAAGGCTAGTAGCCCAGGGGTACTCACAGTCAGAGGGGATTGACTATGATGAGACATTTGCTCCTGTGGCAAGACTAGAAGCCATCAGACTGTTTCTGGCATATGCTGTTTTCAAAGGGTTCAAGGTATATCAGATGGATGTCAAGTCAGATTTTCTGAATGGAATCCTGGCAGAAGAGGTTTATGTGGAACAGCCACCAGGATTTGAGATTGGGAACAAGGTTTATAGGTTGCAGAAGGCTTTATATGGACTAAAGTAGGCACCTAGAGCTTGGTATGATACTCTATCACAGTTCCTACTGGAGAGTGGATTCAGCAAAGGAAAGATAGACAAAACCTTGTTCAGAAAAGAAGATGGAGATGATATCCTCTTAGTGCAGATCTATGTGGATGATATCATCTTAGGCTCCCCCAACAAGCAGATGTGTGATCAGTTTAGCAAGCCGATGACTAGCAAGTTCGAAATGTCCATGTTGGGGGAGATGACCTATTTCCTTGGACTGCAGGTGAAGCAAATGTCCAATGGAACTTTTATCAGCCAAGCTAAGTATGCCAAGAATCTGATAGAAAAGTTTGGAATCAGTAGCAGCAGAGAAGCTACGATTCCAATGATAGCAAACTTTAGCATGGATCCAGATGAGGCTGGTGAGAAAGTGGATCAGACACAATATAGAGGACTTATTGGTTCTCTGCTGTATCTCACTGCCAGCAGACCTGACTTCAGTTTTGCATTAGGGGTATGTCCAAGGTTTCAGGGAAATCCTAAGAAATCTCATCTGGAAGCAGCTAAGAAGATTGTGAAGTATTTGAAGGGTACTTCCAATCTAGGCCTCTGGTACCCTGCTGATGATAATCTTCAGCTGAGTGGGTATTCAGACTCTGACTATGGAGGGTGCAAGATTGATAGGAATTCGACTTCTGGCACATGTCAGTTTCTGGGAAGTAAGCTGATATCTTGGTTCTCCAAGAAGCAAACTTCAGTAGCTACTTCCACAACAGAGGCAGAGTACATGGCTGCTGGTAGTTGTTGCTCTCAGCTGCTCTGGATCAGACAACAGCTGAGGGACTACCATGTGATCACAGAATAGATACCCATCTTCTGTGATAGCACAAGTGCAATAGCCAGTACTCAGAACCCAGTTCTTCATACCAGATGTAAGCATGTGGACATAAGACACCATTTTCTTCGAGATCATGCTGAGAAAAGAGACATCAGAATGGAGAAAATTCACACAGAGAAGCAAAGAGCAGATGTTCTTACCAAACCATTAGCAGAGGTAAGATTCAGAGAATTAGTAGCAGAGTTAGGAATGATAGATGGAGGAGCAGTTCTTTAGAAAGAAAGAATTGGGTTGTCTGGGTGGTCAGCTGGTATCCAGCTGAGGCATAGTCTGCTGAAGTAATCAGCTGATCTTCCCATTAGCTGATCTGGTATGTCCTCTTACTTTTTCTTGTCTTATCTCTATCTTGTTATGTCTAACTTGATACATGTATAAGTCATGAGAGTCAGACTAGACCTTTTCGCTTCAGCTGATCCATGTCAGCTGACATTAAAGACCCAGATGAGCAGAAAAGATTTTCATGAGGATCACTCTTATCAGCTGACCTTGCCACGTCAGCATTTCGATAAGTATTTCTGTGATCTTCGATGTCTGTTTTGAAATTTATTTTTTTTAAAACAAAAATCTTTTCTAAAATTAATAAATCCCTAATTTCTAAAATTATTTTTAGAAAATTGGCTATCAAATCTTTTCTCTTACGAAAATTCAGGGATTTATTACTTTTTCCAAAATAAAGTGTCAGTGGTAATTAATTTCTCACCGCCCAAATTTCATCACTAAAGTTTTTCATCATTACCTTTTTCAAAAAGGTGGAACTGTTGGCGGCCAAAACCTTTTCGAAAACCTAACACTTACGCATCACCCCCAAAACTCTCAAAGGTCATCTAATCTGGACCTTTGATTTGTATGATGCAATATACAAATCTACGATCAAAATTGATCGGTTTTAATTTTGGAAAAACTGCTCATCTCACTCGATTCATATAAATAACCTGTAATCTTCTTTCTGAAAACCTTTCTGCATCTAAATCTGTCTATCTGCACTATTCTCTTGTCTGCATATTTTTTTTCTGTGAAATTAACCTTTGTGTTGAAGCCATGGATCACAAAGCTCTGAAGAAGATGTTCAAGACAATGATGTATGCCGAAATGTGTGTCGATTATAACACAACAAGGGTTCCAGTGATTAGAGAAATACTAAAATTTCTCCAACATCATAATCTCCGAACCTTCATCTCCATGACGCCCCCAGATAACCAGACGCTAAATTTCTATGCCTTCCAGTTTCTACTCAAAGCCCAGTCTAGCCCTATCTCTATTGGGTCTTTGGTTGATGGGAAAACGGTTGTTCTGTCCAAGGATGCTGCTGCAAAGCTCTTTAGTTTATCAGCCTCTGGTGTCCAACCTCACACATATAAGGAGGCAGATTATTTGACTACCTTCAAGATAATGGCAAGGAAGAGTCATCAGGACACAACCACAAATCTTAAGAAGTATATGCTGAGGAGAAGGTTTAGGTTTTTCATGGATGTTGTAAACAAGGTAATTCTTGCTGAGCAGGGAAGTTTGGATGCCCTTACCAAACTTCGACTTAGTGTCGCTCGCACGATACTGGATGGGGTTCAAGCCGACTGCGTGAGTCTTCTATGGTTTCGCTTGGAGCAGGAGTCCAAGAGATGTGCTGCTGAAATGGTGAATGGATAACAAGTCTATGAGTTCACCTCAAAATGCTCTATGGCTACCAAGATTACAATAATCTTGAATCACTTGCTGCCAAAGCATAGGTGGGATAAATAATGGGTTGTTAAGTACAACCATACCAAGTTTTTGAGGGGAAGCAATTTAGATGTGATTGGGCCAGCAGATTCAGATTCGACAGCTGACCCAGCAGCTATTGCACCAGGGCCTTCTGCTGATTCTGGTAAGAAGCAGAAGAGGAAGGCTTCAAAGCTTGCTGGAGGGAGTAGGAAGAAGAAGTCAAAGAAAGAGACTACTCCAGTTCAAAGGAAACTTTCCTTTGAATCAGATGATGAAGATGATACTGCTCCTCTGAGCAGTCTGAAGGAGAAGAAGTCTTCTGCAGAAAAGCATACTCTGCTGGTCGATGAGTCCTCTGATACAGAAGAGGAACAAGCAGAGGAAGAATCAGCTGAGGAAGCTGGTTCAGGGGAAGAGTCTAAGTCTGGTCCTGATGAAGAAGAGGAGGAGTCAGCGGAAGAGGAATCAGCAGAACCATCGGTTGCTGAGACAGAGGTTGTTCAATCCTCTGAAGAGGCACCATCAACATATACACCTTTAGCCGCCGATCCAATCAGGTCAGCTCAACCCACTCCTTCATCAGATTCCCCACACACACTTCCACATTCCCCATCGCCTCATGCATCCCCAGAAACCCAAACGTCTACACATTCCACACCTTCAGCTCACACCTCACCTTCACAAATCCCAGCTGGCAATGAACCAGAGGAGATAGCTACCTCTGGTGAGCCTTCAGCTATTCCCAAACCCTCTCACCCTAAACTCATTGATCTAGAAACCCCCAACTCCCCCACTAAAATGGCTCAACAAGCACGATTATCTCACCTTCGTTCAAAGGGGCCTCTTGAATGAGGGATGATCATTACTGCCCTAGCCCACATTTCCCTATACATCCCAGAACTCAACCCCTATCCTGCCTATCAAGATATCTTAGCTGATGGTCTCGTCTGGCCTCAAGCTAGAGAAGGTCCTGTTACTTTCTTTTTGGCTTTGATAAATGAGATGGGTGAAGCTGCCTTCACTAAATGGGAGGAGATTCTGATGGATGCCTTGGAGGTTAAGGCACCATCCCAGCTGACAACTCCTGAAGGTCTTAGAAAGGTTGCACGTGCTTTGCTGCTTAAGGATAGGGTTGCACTGGATTGCCCAGAAATAGTGATGTCTGAATTCATTCCTCCTGCAGCAAACCTTGAGATCACCCCTACTGACCAGGTGACTCTTGATATCCTCAACAGTTTAAAAGATTATTTTGATGATCATATCAGGGAAGTCAAAGCCACTCTGTTGGCTGCCAAGTCTGCTGCTCCCTCGCTGATTGAACGACATGTCCATCAAGTGTTGTTGGATCATCGGAACAAGCTGAGAGATGCTATGGCGGACAACCTGTATGCCACAAGGAAGGAATTTTTCCACACTCTTCAGAAATTCAAAGAGACAGCCAAGGCATTCACTGATGATGCCTCTGCCGCCTTCTCTGCTGAATCTGATAGATTCAGGCTGGTGACTGAGAGACTAGAAAGACAAATTGCTGAATGCAAAGATGGTCAGGAGGACCTAAAGGCTGTTGTTGATACGCTTCCCACTTCTCTACCCTCGTCTTCCATTATTGATGATATCAAAAAGGGGGAAGAGAAGAACTCAACAGATATAGCTGCCCTACAAGCTGAGATGACCTCTCTGAGAGCTCTGCTGGTGGACAATAATGGCGTTCTATCTGCCAGATTAGAGAATGTCGAAGATTACATCAATACAAGGAAGATTGCCCAGCAGAAGACTCAGGAGCTGAGAGATCAAAAGTTAGCTGAGGCTATGCAAAGGCAAGAGAAGGCTGCTGAAGCAAGGGAAAAACAGAAGCGGATCATGAATGTTGAGCTAGATGAGAAATTGGCAAAAGAGTTGCAGCTTGCTGAGAAAGAAACTACTGAGGAGAGGAATAAGAGGCAGGAGAGAGAAATGAATGATCAACTAGAAAGAAGATATCAGAGGAGATTGAAGAAAGAAGGTAAACTACCTCAGTCTAAAGTGAAGAAGGGTGGAAGGTATGTTAGAGACCCCAATGATCCTCTGGTAGATGGTCCTATAGAGATGTTCTTCAAGGATATGTCATCTGATCAGATTGACATGTGGAATACAATAAAGGCAAGAGCCTTTATCCAATTCTACTTGCTCAGAGGAGAAGACACCAGAGGAGAAAAGGAAAAGAATGCTAAGTTCAGAGCATGGTTGGAGGAACATTTTCCTATCTTCTTCAAGTCTATCTCTGAAATTATGGTCAAAGTGGATGTACAGCCTGAGCTGCCAAAACTAGAATACTTTCCCACGCCAACTGATGTTAATGGTAATGTCAACTGGATAGAGATCCAAAAGATCTGGTTGCAGATGGTTACCAAGTTTCTTTCAACTCTTCCTGATACATCCCCTCCTTCTCTGAAGGCAATTGAGAAGAGGTTTCTTGACTGGATGCAGCTGCCTATGGACAACAGAAAGTCTTTGGTGATGTAATAGGCCAGCTGAGTCAGCTGAGGTTAGGTGTTCTTATCTCTTGTAATCTTTGTCTGATTAATGAAGTTTTATCTTTCCAGACAACTTCTTGTTGTCAGTTGCTTTTTACATTCTGTCTAAAGGATCTTATCTAAAGATCTTCTTTTCTGTCCTATTTTGATCTTGATTTTGATTGAAAATGCTTATCTGTTGAGATCAGCTGAGCTGGTTTTGATACCATCAAAAAGGGGGAATTTGTTAGGATATTCCTGTTAGATGTTTTGAGGATATAATAAACCAATCAGCTTGTAATAGGACCAGCTGAACCTGTTAGTCAGCTGATGAGTAGTTAGGATTAGATAGGTTTTTGTAAGGGGGAATTCACCTTGCTACCTAGAAGATACGAAGCTATCGTAGAAAAGAAGACCAGCTAAGGCCTTGAGTGAGTGAGTAAAGTTAGTGGAGAGCCCCACAATTCCAGTTGGATTGTGGAGAGTGGAGTAGGACTTTTGTCCGAACCACTATAAATCCTTTGTGTCTCGCGTCTTTATTTTCTGTTCTTTACTTGTGCACATCACCTAAAACTGATTTTCTTTAAAGAACGTTTCCGCACAAATTTACACAGCGCACAACTTTCAAATTCAGACTATCTTAAGTAGTCTGGAGTTTTTGAAATAAGCCAAAAATAAGAAAAAGGTTTTGAATCCCTACAAGTCTATTCAACCCCCCCTTCTAGACTTGTTTAAGGGTATTCTTACTCTAAAACCTGCCTTTGGGACCAACAACCACTTTTCATCAATGTGAACTACATTGTGCATGCTTTGAAACTTTACAATATTAAGTGCTCTATCATATTGTAGAGTACTTAAACTGTAGTGCAATCTTAACAACATATTCTCATGTGTTAAAACTGGTTTGATAGCATTAGAATGCGACCTGATCAACTGTTGTTGAATCCACTTCCCCACTAAACTCTTGCTCACACCCATTGATATAGCCAATCTTCTAATTGTTGATCTGCTCTTGTAAGGAATTAGTTTGAGCATTTCTATATCCAACTCAACCTTGTTTGCTACATGGGGGCACACTCTTCTTGTTTTTGAATGTGACAAGCTTACCCTCACCTATTTGCTCTTTGGCTGCAGTCCAAATTCTTGTCACTGATCTGGGGCTGATCTGGAATATGCTTGCAACTTCTTTCATTTTGCCTTTTTGTGGGATGCCATTGGAGCTATGAAGAGATAAAAACTGAACCACCCTGTACTTTTGTTCAAGAGATAGATCTTTAACTCCTCTTTCTTTCATGTGTATTTATGGTTATATGTGAATAGGTAGATTGGGGCATTTGGTGGTTGTAAAAGTAGCTCTCTAAAATGAGAACAGATTTCAGTATTTATGGTGTTAGTGAATAGGTGGGAGAATTGAAAATTTTAGATTTGGGGGGTAATTTTTGTTTTAATCACACCAACAGCTGTGATTTGGGGGGGAAATGAAAATTTCGAACTGTTTTGTAGTTCAAACAGTGAAGTTTATCTCATATTTACTGATTTTCAGTTTACAGGTTGTAATTTTAATTTTAATTCAATTATTTTAATTTTTTTATTTGTAGAATATTGATTTTCAGTTTCTAGGTTTCCCTCCATTTAAAATTGGGAGGGAAAAGTTAATTTTAATTACTTTTGCTAATCAAAGTACTTTTTTTATATAAATACACTCACTTTTACCCATCACATCTACTTTTCTTAATAACCGTACTCAGCTTGGGTAGTCCAATTTTCATGGACGGAGGGAGTAATAAATTTAAAACTACTTTATTAAATGATTAAAACTTTATTAGTCTCGATAATATGAAAATCAATAAAAGTTTGTTACACTATATTTTATGAAATGAAATAAATCAAGATATAAATATTAAATTAGAAAAAAACATATTTTATTTATATTTAAAAATATTTTGATATTTGACTCTATTTGTAGAGAATTTTATTTTATGAATCTTGATATATTTTTTTTAAATTTTAATATACATTATTTTCAATATCTATAATTTTAATTTTTTCAAAATAAAAATTTCAATATCCACAATATCAATGGACATGTCTCAAGTTCTTTTCGTATCCAGGTTTCGCTGCAATTTAAAAAATAAAATTTTCACTATGCGCTGCAAATTTTAATTTTTACTTTTTTTTTTTGGTTTTTTTTGTTTGTCCTTTTCCTATGACTCATGAGACCAAGTCACCTATAATTGTGAGTACTCGATGAAAGTAATTGCAACAAGTGGGTTCGGATAAAGTAATTGCAACAAGTGGGTCTGCATACCTGTCATTGTAGGTGTAAATGGATGCCATAGCTACTGTAGTGGTACACTTTCTTGTGGATGGGTTTACCTTTCCTATGGACGCCTGGACATCGGAATGCTCGACAGACCAAAACACTTCGCATGCGATGTCACCCATATACGTATTTATTATTTTCTTGTAAATGAAATCATATACATTTTTTATATAAGTTTAAATTCATATATCAAAATTCACGAAATTAAATTTTCTATAAATAGAGTTACACATGCACATATTCTGGGTCACAAAAAAAAAGACTGTCTCTTTTCTTCCTATGAGTAGTACATTTTTTATGGGTTGTTGTTATGAAAAAAAAAAGGTTGTGTATTATAACGCTTGTTTTGTGACAACTCGTACATAACACGAGTGGAACTATGTGGGTCTAATGAATATTATTTCGAAGGGATCAATCTGGTTGGGCGCGTCTAGAGTCGTGCTTCTGGAAATGGGCGCGTCTATAGTCGTGTTCTGGAAACCGTTTAGAATCCTTCGATGAAGAAGCAAGCAACGTGTCGGGCGTACTTACTGGGACAGAAGAAGATCGTGTACATATATCGCCTCTTTACGTATGTCGTCAAGGTCAGACATTTAGCTCAGCAGATCAAGAATTTCCAGATGTAAGAGTTCGTGTTTCTGGTGAAGATGGACAGCCCTGCAAGGCTAAAAACTCATCATTAGAGGATGAGTTGTTGTATGACATGCTTGATCGTGAATGATTTATTGCCATTTTTTCAAGATTATTTATGAAGATATGTTATTGAGAATGTGAACACTCAAGAATGTAGATTATTTACCAATGTATATCATGCATCTTATTGCGAATGTTACAATTACACAAATGGAAAAATATCGAACATTTAGTCTCAGTACAAAATATCATTCAAGTTTAATTTAATTTATATATCTCTAATTTATTTGGAAAGAAGATAATTTTTTTGTGTACTGTAATTAAATATTTTTTAAATTACGGTGATTCGTAGTTCGGGTCAGTTGATATCGGAGTTGGTTTTAAATAATGAATACAATTTATTTTTATTTTTATTCATGTCTTGTAGAAAACTGTAGGGTCAATAATCTAAAACGTTTGACTATAACAAATATTTGTTCACATAATGGTGAATTGATTGTGTCTCCGTGGAACCCTAATTTGGTGGCATTCCAACCAACTCCACATTACTTCCCACCAAATAAATTTGGTTAATGATGTGTTTCGGTATGTTAGTTACATTATATCGACGGTCAATGTAAGAGATACGTAATTCTCTAAAATCCGTACAACGTTCAACGGAACGCAAGAATATTCTAATACGTTCAAAAAAATTGTGCAACATCATTGTTTGTATTTAACTTCCACTTTATAATGTTGCCCGTGTATTCACAAAGGGCTTGTACCTGATAGCCCCATTCACACATATCCGCTTCCACTACATAATGTATACTTTACAACAAGTTAGCATATGTAAGTGGTGGATCTACCTAGACTTGAATGATCAGGTCAATTGTTGCCCGATTGTTGGCATGATGAACTGACGTGCATGATGACCAACTTGCCTAGGCATCTCTAAAAATGCCTTACGATCAATCATCACACAGTAAACATCACACCTGCAAAATAAAATACATGAGTCAATCTTATATAAAAATAATATAACTCTCATTATACAAGTATGAAGTATAATAAAAAATTATCATTATACCTTACATACCACGCATCTCCAGGAATCCCTCAGAACTTCCAATTCGAATATTGCACATGAAATTCATTAGACTCACATAGTGGTGCGTTGTACACTGAAGGGATAATGCATGCTCGAGACTACATCCACGATGAGTTTAATTTGAATTACGAACTGCATGAGGTGTTAAATCGAGTCAAGGTACTTTGGCATCGGCTGAGAGTGTTTGAGTATGTTATTAATTATTCGGGTGTTGAGTGGGATGAGGAATACAGTATCATTTTGGCTTCAACTGTCCGACTCTGCAAAATTTGTGAGGTAATATGTACATTCGTTAATGCCTTAATTGTATGTACATACAATTAATTGTATGATCTTGTACATTTTAGGATGCACCATTGGCAAAGGCTTACCGATTCAAAGGGGATCCACTGTATAGGGACTTGAGAACGATGTTTCAGGGGTCAGAGGACAAGGACGATGATTTCCAACTGGACCACGTTAGTCTGGTTATGTAGCAGTACAAGGTAGTGGGGTAAAAGCAAGTTTATGTGTATTTTGTACTGCTGGGAGTGTATATGTGGTGGTTGTGCATTTAATGTAATATGACTGTGATGTTACGATTAATATGTATATTTACACTGTTACCCAAAAAACTTTAATATGTAGCCATGTACATTATATATATGTAGTAGATAGACCACATAAAAATACATCATTCAATCACATAAAGAAACACCATTCAATCACAGAAACTCGGAAAAAATATGGTTAACACAAAGCAAGACACATATTTTTACAAAGGTGTTAATAACAATCTTTCATGGAGTAAGGAAGAACACGAGGTTCTTCTCCATGCACTTGTGAGCCAAAAGAAGAAAGGGAGATGGCAATATAATGCTCTCAATCACTAGGAAGGAATCCGGTTAGCTCGGGACTACATGATCCACACATTTAAAAAAGACTACACGCTCGACGAGGTGGTGGACCGAGTGCGTCATCTTTGTTTTCGGTTTAATTTGTTTATATACATGTTAATGACGCCGAGTGTTGATTGTATAAAATTGGATGATATCATCATTGCAACAGCAGATCAATGAGAAGAATGGATATGGGTAACGTTTATGATGTGTATAGTTACTATTGTTACTTTATGTAAATTCCACTGCCGCATAAATTATGATGTGTATAGCTAATAAAATTGGTGTTATTCCAACCAACTCCAACTTATGTCCCACCAAAATTCAAAAGAAATAACTGTGTTTACTGAAGGACCAAAACAATGGAAAAAAAATATGTATCTGTACAATAAAGATAGATGTTAGAGGGAATTTGGAGGAGGGGGCAAGTATTTAAATATTTTTAACAACTTAGTTAATCAAAGTAGTGTTATTCCAACCAACTCCAACTTATTGATGTGATTCCCACCCTCATATTGACGTGATTCCAACGAATTAGACTTTATTCCAATGTAAAATGAGATAAAAATAAATGTGTTTCTACTTTAATAATATTTTACTGAAATACTTAGGGGGGTGTATACGTGTATATCATAAATATATATATTAAGTAGAAATTAATATATGATAATATAATTCTAATAAAATTACGCATTAATTAAGGTAGAATTTTTTTATTACAATGATATGGGTCAAATATTTTGCCTTTATACTGTGCCAAAAGTCATGTAATAAAACAAAAATGCTCATGCTATCATTGGTAAAAGGAAAATATAATAGGAAAAAAAAGAAAAAAAAAATTTCATGCATGCAAAATTGCAAACCCTACTCTTTAAATTTTGATTAGGAGTTCATGTACGTTCTATGTGGGTAAGAGAGTTCGACTCATGATTTCAAACTACTAACTAGAGCAAGAACAACATGACGATAATGTTTAGAGGACTAATGTAGCTATAGATATGTAGATGAATGTTATTTAGTAGGACATGATATTATGATTCTTTTTTGTTTGTCTTTGAACTTTTTTTTTTAAATTCGAAAGTATGAATTTTTTTTGAATTCATATCGTATGACACAAATCCATGAAATTCTGAAAAGTCTACAAAGTCCTACAGAATCCAATAAAATCCTGATTTTAAAAGTCTTACAAAATCCTGTAAAATTTTAAAAGTCATCAAAATCCTACAAAATCTTTATAATCTGCAGGATTTTTTTCAGCTAAAAAAGTCTTTCGAAATCCTAATCCAATACACCCCCTTTAAAAATTAATGAAATACTTAAAGGGTTTCTACTTTAATAATATTTAATTCAACTTTGACCCAATTTTCCGCTGTTAGTCATAAAGTGGTACAATAAGGTTTTCAAAAAATGAATGAAATACTTCAAAATTTTTAGAAACGGGTTCCTTCCAAAACAGAATCGCACATATACATTGGAACAATTACTTACATCATAATCTCCCTCCCATCTCAAATTTAGGTTTTCACACCAGAAAATCCAATCTTTGAAGCAGCTTTACAAGATATCAGGCTGAATACCTGAAAGTAAAGTGGTAAGTACCTCGTTGAGTTTATGAATATGTGACCATCTGGATATACATGAAGCAATTGATTTTATAGGTTTGAAATTGGCATGGGGCCATGAAATATGATGTGAATGGGCTTGCTGTTAAATTAATGGGTTGTACATAGTATTATGATAAACAAGTTTCTAGCTGATGGATTGGGAATTAAAATGCTTAATAAGTGTTCGATTAAATGCCTGAATGAAAATCCACAAAACTGCCTATTAGTAGATTGCGATCAATTGTGAATTGTATTTTCTCGTTTGTACGTTGATTGATATGGTTGTTTTGAAAAAAGGCATGTTTAAATATATTGTCATGTTGAATTAAAGTGTAACTATAAACCACTAAATAACACTCCAAGTATATGCATTCAAGTTTTCAGCATAATTGTGCAGGTAAATACGTGACAATGTTGAACCAGAGATATTCCTGTATAGCAGATATCTATTTACTTAATATGATCAGTGCCCACCTAACAGAGAGCAACCTTGCTATCTTCAAGGAGTCTTGCTTTGGCCATTTACTAAAAATGAAAAAGCAATTATTCCAAGGTCAAATGTACTCTTACCTTATCAAAATTGTTTGTCATACTACTGACTCTATTGATGCCATCGAATTCTCCTTTGGATGTGGAAAGGCGAGGTTCGGACCCACTGATTTTTCCCTTGTAACGGGTCTTAGGTTCGGGAGTATTCTGACATACCTGCCTACAATGTCAAACTTGTATGAAAAGTTTTTCAAACACCTAACCAACGGTGTTTACTTATCAGACATTAAGGAGGTATTCCTTAACTACAATCAGAGCGAGTCGGATGATTGTGTGAAGCTGGCCCTACTGTTGGTTGTCCACGGTATATTATTCACTAGAAGGTGGACGTGAAGTTGCTACACATAGCCAATGATTTGGTCAAGTTCAATTTGTATCCTTGGGGCCTAGCAGCCTTCCGTTTTTTAAAATCAGATATTACGAAAAGGTTGCCAAAGTCTGTGTACAGCAGCTCATCCATAGACTGTCGTGGATTTGCATACGCCATTTAGAGTTGGGTGTTTGAGGCGCTGCCTCGTTTAGTAGCGTGTTGTGGAGCACACGTGGAGTATGAAGATGTGGAAGCCAATCCAAGAATTGTGAGATGGACAACGGATGGGTCTCGTCAATGAAAGTTATTGAGGGAGTTTATAAGCGCCGGACTGACAACAAATAGTGAGGTATTGTTCTTTGGATTGTACATTCAGTATTTTAATATACCTTCAACCTTTAACCTTTAACAATATGTGCCTGTCCTGTTTTTGGATGCAGGACATTGTGAAGTTTACTTTGTTTCCAACGGAGAGGGAGAGGGGGCTAGAATACTACCAATCTGCTGCAAATTGGCAGAGGGACAACTGTCCAATTGATGATGCAGAAGGGCAAGGTGTCACCAATGATGACACTGGCACCGATGACCATGCTGACGCCGAGGAACAACCTCGCGCACATGAGAATTCTGCTTTCCTAAGGGACCTAGAGAGGAGAGTTGAGAAGGCAATAGAAAAGATGGAGATGGAAAATAAAACTACAATTGGGAAGTTGGAAAAGGAGGTTGAACGGGTTTTGGGGAAAGTACAATCCACACTGACGTCAATCGTGCAAAAGGACAGTGAGCTGGGAGCTCAATGCAGGACTGCTATAGGTTAATGTGAAACAGTTCTCCAGAGGCTGAAAGAGTCGGAGAAGTCATTGAATGAAAGGAACCGATCAACAGCAAGGGAAAACATGCATTGTCCTGAACATGTAAGTATTTGAAATTGATCAGGTGTTTATGAACACTTCCCGTATTCAACTACTTAGTTTTGTGACATTGATTATATTAGTCTGTATTAAAGCAGAATGTTCAGGAGCCAGAATTCACAACTTCTGCTCCACTGAATTTAGACGATGCAAGTTTGTACGACAGTGTGGAGACAACTGTAAGATTAATTTCTGTGTTCATCCAATTTGATTCATTTTATTCACAAACATTTGAATTAAAATATGGAATATAAATCACAAATTGAATGTAGGATCAAGCTGTAGAGGACGCATCAGCACCTGTTCCTACTTATTCGGATGAAGGTCATATCAATGAACAAGTGGCAGCACATGTAAGAAGAAATTTATTGTTCGTATAATAATTTATGTAGATTAATTTCTATATTCATCCAATTTACTTCATATTATTCAAAAACATTTGAATAAAAATATAGAATATAAATCATAAATTGAATGTAGGATCAAGCTGAAGAGGACACATCAGCACCTGTTCCCACTTATTCAGATGAAGGTCATATCAATGAACAAGTGGTAGCACATGTAAGAAGAAATTTATTGTTCGTATAATTTATGTTTTAATAATAACCACATCGCTGGAAAAAAAATGAATAATCCAATTGTATGATATGAATCAGCCTCCCACATATGATGCATCAGCATGCCCTCCACTTAGTCCACAAAACCACAGCAAGAAGACGGCATCACGACAAGCGTAAGCTCCCTTTTAAAGTTCATTAACAATGGTTGATGATTTTAATCCAAATCACTGGACAAACACTAATAAGCATACTTTATGAAGCATACTGCAACTAATGATGCATCAACATTGGATCCTAACTGTCCAAAGTAATCACAAGTCGACGATGCCATCGAGAGATACATAAGAATAAAGTTAGTGTTCATAAACTATCTGCTTGGTAATATTATTCCACATCAATGGAGAAAAATAAAATATTACATCTTTATCAAGCAGGCTGCAACAGACGACGATGTATCCGCATCACAACCTAAGTG